>VZTJ01000377.1:0-28835 GCA_013397795.1 Orthonyx spaldingii | reverse complement strand
GATAGAGTAAGGCCTGGCCCGAGTCAGATGGAGCAGGCCTGGCCCCTGCCCACTATAGTTGGAATGTTTGCTGAGCTGCATCTGAGCCAGAAAGCTCAGGCCGGGTCCTCCCCCATGCTCACCTGCACTGCTGCTTCAAACTCCCTTCCTCCCCCCCCACCCTCTGACTGTGGAGTGGGGGGGGAGGGTGGAGGGCAAGGGCGCAGTCTTACCAGAAAGAGAGATGCGGAGGACCTGCATCTCTGGCAGCAACAGGACAAGAAAAAAGGTTTTTTCTCAGGTGTTTCTATCTTAAATATGTTTTTTTTTTCCTGGTGGCGGAACAACTTTTAATTGGATTATATACCTATCAATACTCAAAACTAGCTGGTCACTGGCTCTGTTTCTCAGGAAGCAAAGTATACTGCATCCTGCAGCATAAGTTACTTGCAAGACTGACCCTTCCTGGGCCAACCCAGGACAGTAATCAAATGATATCCAGTAATGTTATAATGCTTTATTCCAATGGGAAATTATTTGAGTAACTATGAAAGTATGACTACCAAAGAAACTACTGATATTTTCAGTACTTTTTGAAGTCTTTTAATGCTGGTAAACTGTATATGTAAAATATATGTGAGAAAACTCAACATGCCAGCATAGATATATTAAACTTTGTTAATCCTGAGTCTCATGTTAATGGCTGCTGACATGGATAGATATTCCCAATCTGTCAGGGTTATTCTGGTACTCAGATAGGATAGCACCAGTCATGTCAGACATTATCAAAATGAACTTTGTTTTTCAAAATCAGTACTTGAAAATTCAATCAGTTGGGACTGGGGTTGATTCTTGGCCAAGGGGATCACTTAGGAGTTTTTCTACCTGGACCAGAGACAGCTTAATAATCTTGCACTTTGTAAAATTATTTGTCTGCTATGGGAAACCCAGGTACATTTTCGGGGTCTTTAGGTATGTCTGGTTTAGGAATAAATTTTATTTGGCTATATGTTTCCTATGTCAAGCTTGGGGAACCCCATGAAAATTTTCAAGATTTCTTGAAGTTGTTTGTTGCTAGTGGATGATTTTACTGTTCTTTCTGAAAGTCATAAACCCTATTTGTGGGAAGGACACGGCTACCATACTGTAGCTATGCATTTTTGTATATATTTTGGGTGAATACACACATACACATAGGAATATATACTCTGTCTATATAGATACACATTATATATACACTGTATATGTACAGCGATCTGAATGTCAGTAAGATGAGCAGAAAGAAAAAGCAAAAGTAGCTGTACCTAAAGGGTTTGTACAAGGTGAGGGGGGTGTGTGTGTGTGTGTGTGTGCATATATATACATATATATATGTGTGTGTCTATATGTATAGAATTATTGAGCTTGTGCTGCTGAAAGAGCAGATACTGAAAAAAAAAAAAAAGAGTAGAAAAAAACTACCCAGTTTCATAGCATTTCTAAATATATCCATAATTCCTTACTCATAAAAATCTTGATTAAATTTCATTTATAGATCTCTACAAGAATTAGTTTAGGATAAGAATATTTCTTACACGCAAAGAATAACACATCTACTTTTATCTATCCCTCCCTGAACCCCACATTTTTCAATCAATTCAAGTAGTGAGCCTTTCTTCAGCACACATGTGGTTCCATTGCTTCGGTTACAGTGGTAGGTGTTCAGCTCTTCACAAAGCACTGTAATGCAGTTGTGTTATTCACACGGTTGCTTTTCATGAGCTGGCTCTGAGCCCATGGGTATAAGTGTCTCTGTTTGTGCTAGCTCAGTGGTGCACACGATGACATAATTGTTTCTTGACTAATAAGCTATAATGTGAACCACATGGACTGTGGAAATTAATCTACAAGGTAAGTGATCATTTGACCATGAATTGAAGATGCTGCCACAAGGAAACAGAAGATCTGAACTACACGGTAGCGAGAGACTGCCCTCTGCTACAAGCAAAAACTGTGTACTGCTGGCAAATAAAAGGGCTTCTGGGAGACCATTACAGGAAAGAATACAGGATTAATAGTGTCTGTCTCCCTAGTGCAGAAACAATTTATCAGTGACTGTGACGAGGTAAACTCAGATTTTATGGCTGCTTTCATTCTGTTCAGGACAGATGAATAAGTTTAACAATATAAAGAAAACAAATGTATAAAAATGTGAAACAGCTATCCTTTAAGTGATACCTGTAAGCAGAAGCAATTTAAGCCCACTAAATTATTGGATTACATGAGGTTTTTCCATCTTCATGAATAATATAAAAACGAAGATGCATTTGGATATTTAAGATGTACAATTTTTTTTACACACTTTGAGCTTTTGTTTCATTTAACACTGCAGAAATACCTTTTCTTGTATCTCTCTTTAAAAGATGGTCAAGCATGTATAAGCACATCTTTCCAGGCTCCTCCAGGCGAAATGGGAAGCATAACTCAACTAGTTTTTACACACTGAACGTCATCACTGCTCAAGTTAATAAAAAATTAAGTAGATTTTTTTTTTACTAAGCAACATGGTGTTTTACAAAGGCTTAGTACTGACTATTCAAAGATATATGCTTAATTGTATTTTATTGCAAATTTTTTAAGTTGTGAAGAAATATTAAGAATGTTTAATTAAAATACTGACAATGATATTTTTTTAAAAGTTTTTGCTTGCAGCTAGTTCTTTTGCTTGAAAAACAGAAAACAAAATCTGGTTTCCTACCTGTTGTGAAGTCCAACCTGAAAAAAAAGAACACAGTGGAGAACACATGACTTTCTGGACCCAATAGTCTGAGGAGTCTGAACCATCGAGTATGTTTCCTAACAGCTTATTCAGAATCTTCCTGAAGCTTAGAATAAGGAAAATGGGGCAGAAAGGATGACCCATTGCATTGCCATTTCAGGCCAAATTAACTGTTCTTGCAGGGAGAAGTGATATGGACTGGCGTATTTCTGCAGAGAAATTACTCACCAGACTGCATGCAAAGCAGAAGCCTTTATTTGGGTGGGTCTCTCCAGAGAGGTGTGATACAATCTGAGTTTCCTATCAGAGGAGAAATTCGAGAGGTCTTAATTTCTATTTCCAAATGAAAAATTATTTGTTTTCTTTTTTGTTTTGAAGGGTAACAGCCTTGTGTCCTGCTCTTTGAGTAGAATATCATCAGTGGCTGGGAATCTCTCAATATTCTGCTGCTTCTCCTTTGGTAGACAACCTCTGATGGTGATATCATTCAATAGGATTTTGCTACACATGGGAAAATGGAAGCATAAGGAATCATATTAATTTTCCTATTTTTAACATACCTTGGTAGGAAAACTGTTTAGCAACATTCACCCATATCTTTTATATATATATATATATATATATATATATACTTAATTAGAAATTCTTTGTTTTGTTCTGTGAGCTGCTATAGCTATCCCAGCATTAATAAAAGCCATATTACCTGTGAATTCAATACTATAAATCTCCTTACCTGAAGTGATCCAACTGCTTCTTGCTAGTTTCTTGATGTGGATTTGATATGGCAGATTTTTATTTTAAACTCCTAATCTCCATCAGATCATTCTGCTATCATAGCAATTTTTCCGCTATAAGAGCTATTAAACCAGAATAAATATTTAATTGCAAACAGACACAGCATGATTTCTTAATATAGTTCCGTCAAGAAGTCACGGTATGTCAAAAGACAGTTTCGTGCTTTAGTTAAAACACACATTTACGAGTGAGTGAAGAATGCAGTTGACAACAGGAATTAGAAAAGGATTCTAAGGAATAATTTTTAAAAAAACAAGGAAAAACAACTATTTTTTACAGGGCAGATTTTGGGAACCTACAGTATTCTGAAAGATCTCAGATTCTTTATCGAGGAGTCAAAACAGACAGGTATTGACCTGGGTGTTTTTTCTGGTTTTCATTTGAGATTGTTGATAGCTTTGATTCTGAAAAAAATGATGATGATGATGATAAAGAAAAAGCAACAGCATTGCTCATAGCAGAAGACATAGATGAGGTCTTCAGTTTTCACATCAGGCAGCTCACAGCATAAAGAATGATTAAGTTTTGCAGGGACAATTGGAAGTCATTTGACAAAGAAAAACTACTCAAACAGAGTGACCCAGTGCAGGCTGGCCAAAACTATGTCCAGGCAGATTTTTCATCTCACTGCCTGTTCATCCAGTCCATACTCCATCAGCTTCTCTATGAAGGAAATGCTTCATCTACCAAGCCTGTAGTAGAGTCCTAGAAGATTATCAAGTTAGTCATTCATTTTCTCCAGGTCCTTGGATTTCTGAAGGCTGGCTCTGCTACTAAAAACTCAGGTGAGGAAGATCTTTGGTACCTTAGCTTTTCCTATGTCCCTGGTCAACGAGGTTCCTGACCCATTGAGCAACTCGTTCATGCTTTCCCTAGTTTTCCTTTTGTTACTTTTCTGTACATAGAATTCCTTCTTGCTGCCTTTGCCATCGCTTACCAGATTCAACTCCAGGTGAGTGTTGGCTTTCCTAACTCTGTCTCTCCATGCTCAGTGTCTCTATAGTCTATACTTGTTAATTATTCCTTGGTATGTTTGAGTTTTGCTAGGAGCTCCTTGCTTATTCGTGCAGGCCTTGTGGCAGTTTTTACTTTTGTTCATTGGAGTGGACTGCTCATGAACCTGTAGGAGTTGATCTCTGAATTTCACCCAGATTCCTTGCATCCTCCTTCCCTCCAGGATTTTATCTCACATGACACTTTCTAGTACATCCTTAAAGAGGCCAGAATCTGGTCTCATTTAGTCCAGAGCTGCGATCTTACTGTTTGCCCTCCCCTCTCTTACTACAATTCTGAAATCTACCAACTCATGGTCACTGCAGCCGAGGCTGCTTTCAACCTTCACATTCCCAACCAGATCTTCTTTGCTTATAAGCTGAAATTTTTTAAAATAGAGATCTGCTTCAGAAAGGTCAACATCTCTTCTGGTTTTGCCCTCTTGTCCTCCAAACTGTATGTATTGTGAACGTGCATAACTATGCATCTGTTTTAAGCTCTGCTCACATTTCACTTCTATCATACCATGACCTATTTAAGAATTGTTTTGTTACCTGCCAGACTCAGAGGTTTACTTCTCACTATGGATTTGGGAGTTTTGCCGCATGAATTTTACAGAGTGCTTATGCTGCATTGTTACTCATATTTTTCTACTAGTGTAGAAGTTTACTCCTACAAGCAGTGACTATGTGGGATTACTTAAACGGCTTGTAAACAAAATATATCTACTGTTTCTCTGATATGCAGTCTTACAGGTGGATGTAGATATATGGGACAATGGAGTGGATCTACAGAAATGTATTGGATCAATATATTATTGTCATTTAGTTATAAAATTGCTAACTTTGATGAAACATCATAGAGATCTTTTGCTAAAAAAAAATAAAAATCTGGAGATATTTTATACCATACTGACTTTTCTATTCAGCAGTGAAAATTGTGATTCTTCTTATAATCACCTTACCAGTTATTAATAAGTAACATATTTGTAAATTGACACTTCAAAGGCAAATCTTTTCTCTGATAAATCACTGATTAATTTTTTAAATGACAAATGAAGACTTTTATGTATAGAAGAAAAACCTTCAAATAGCTAAATCTTAACTGATGAAATCCAGTCTTAATATGTCTGTTTATGTTTGATTTCTATCATCCTGCAACATTGGAAACATGTTCTGGTTTTGCAATATAATTTAAGTGACCAGCATGACAGATGCTCTTAGAAGACGGTTCTCTTTATTTTCAATAAAAAGGAATTACAAGCATGCGAGGCCTTGTAAAGGAAGACTGGTTCAAATTTCACACTAAATCCTTTAAGCAATACATTACTTCCTGAAGAATCTGATAGGATAAATTAGTCTCTAAAGGGACCATTTACAGAAATTATGAAAGGACCAGTTCTCACAAGGCTGAGAGAAATGCTGCAGTTGGAGTTTTTGCAAGAATATGTTACCATTAACATAGTTGAACATAACTGAGAGGCCAACAGTTCAACCTGGTGTCTTTTCCAAGTCATAGAAGAGTTTTTAGTTCGAAGGTCTTTAAATACCTCAGTTGTCTTCTAGATTAGCTATTCCTTAGTTTAGTCTTAAACCTAACTATGTTCTAATTTTACACTTAATTAGTTTGCAGTAATGTGAAACATTGATTTTATTTTCTTCAAGTATCAAGGGCAGAAACATCTACTGAACAGAAGTTTCTTCTTTTTAATGCCATAACTGATGGAAAACTGCTATCCATCTTGGAAATATTAAAAATAAACTTTCAAGTACTTGCCCCTGGAGGGTTTTTAAAAGCCTGGTCTTGCACATCTGTTAGCCTCGCAGCTCTTTCTTTGTCTCTGCTTCTTGTTCCTACTCTATTCTTCTGTTGCCGTGGGAGCTTTTCTCTCTCTCTTTCCCTTTCTCTATTCACTACATTCCAGAAACTTCTCCCAGATGTATTTCCTTGATGTCTCATATATAAATTACTGTCCCTTCCCTGCAGAGAAATCTGTATGATCCAAGAAATCAAAATAGACAGATCTTTTCTCTGTTGGTTAGCCATACATTTTTAACAAAACAGAGCATATAATAGATGTACCATAAGAGATAAACACACAAACAAAAATGCATCACCATTAATATCTAATAAGGATGCCTTTAGGAAGTACAAGAATGCCTAATGAGAAAAAGCTTGCACATTAGAAAGAAGGCCACTCAGCTTTGTTAGCTAGAACTTGCCACAGATAGCATAAAAGACTGTTCATATGGTATTTAAAAAAATTCTACTGAATTTGAAAGAATTCTACTGAATTCTACTTTTAAACTGTATCTCTGGGTTCAATGTGAGATTATCAAGATTTGATTGGGCTGTTTCTTCGGGATCTGAGCCCATGTACTTATATGTGTAATTGAAGTAAAATACTGGTACACATTTCTCCCAAAACAGGCACCTGAGAAATCTCCCATTGCCTAAGTTGTGCAGCTGCCAAATTTCAGAATATGGGAAATATAGCTGAAACAGTTTTTACTCTTTGATCCTTTGCACCAACTGTTATTATGATAGCTATACTCCACTGAGAAAGGAAGGAGAAAAAATGTAACCTGGTCTGACTAGTACCACAGAAAGAGAGAGAAGTTGACATAGTGCTTTTAACACTCTGCCATGGCACAGAGTTCCCATGTACAAGTCCTGCCCAAGGAAATCGTCCAAAGAATTAAGAGATTTGATGTAGATAACAACTAACATTTCCTCATATTTATGCTAAAATGGAATCAGGAAGAAATGCATATTCTACTTCAACATTTCACATTCTTATCAATGTTTCTTTTGTCCCTCAGAAAAACTCTGAAATAGTTTGAAAGACTCCTTTCATGGAAAGTCATTCTTAGGCAGTGATCAAGCTCATTCTTCAGCTCTGATGCCAGCTGTATCTGTCCTGCCTCCAATTATTAAAAAAAAAAAAAAAAAAAACAAAAAAAATTNCTAAAAAAAAAAAAAAAAAAAAATCATACAAAATTTGATTTGCCTTTAGGACCCACAAGGTCCACATAGATATTACTGATAGCAAGAATGTTAAATGCGTTCATACAGTTTCTTCAGCCTTAGTTTCTAGCACTGATTCTCAAATTTTCAGTGAATAGTAAAGATGCTTTTATATAATTTGCCAAGCTCTCACATTTCACTGGTCTGAGCAGCAGTATCTTTGCTTCTGGACAGAAAGTATATTTGTAATGCATTATACTGAAGAATAAGGATCTTGATATGTATACTCTCATTTAGAGTTCAGGGCAGGTCCATTAAAAAAAAAAAAAAGAAAGAAATTCAATGTCTAAGAATGGAAGGGAATTAATAGTCTAAGAAAAAAGAGTTCTACAATATCTATGCCTAGATCTCAGCATAACACAAATTCGTCTTAAAAGCTATTTTATTACACTGTGTTCAATTCTTTTATAATTTGCTCTCCCCATTTATTATTCAGGAAGCCTTTGTAAGGTGAAGAAGTGTTTACAAAAGTGTAACCCCTGGGTACAATTCTACTACCTGGGTCAGCACCACAGACTCTCTGTGGGAATGCAAATCACTTACTTGGGCTTGAATTTTTTTTTGTTTTCAACCAAAACTTGTTTCACACTCCAGGGAATGTACTGTGATGCTACTTGTAGTAGTCAGGGTTTTTAAAAAATGTTTTTATGGTAGAGATTCTATCTAGGTTTGAATGTCTAGCCTATTCTGTCAAACTGAACTTTGCTATGCCGACTTGACCTTTTTGAGATTTTTGCTGTTACTCACGGGGTCATGCAATTGTAAAGAACAGAGGTGGTTGTCCAAATCACAGAATGCTGAAAAGGTCAAAGTAGCAATGCAGTCTTCAGTGTTTCTCCAGGTATAAGATGTTGGAACTGTAGCCACATAACACTCATGCCTAGACTTGAAATAAACCTGGAAAATGATCTATGCAAACTCCTGGGTTTGATGGTGAGACTGATGACAATGCTAAATCCCAAAAATGCTGTTATTCTCCAAAGCTTCTTAAGATTTTGGTTAATATTTTTAACTCATGCCATGTCAAATTAAGGCTATAAGCAAAGTTTGCTATAGACATTTTGGCCTTTTATATAGTTTTCCCACAGCTGATTCAAGCATTGCATGTTTCCCAAATGATGGTTATGTCTTGCAGTCTGTATTGTGCAAGACCTGTGACAGAATCTTATTCCTCTTCAATCTACAAAGCTACCATAAAATTAGAATGTATGAGTTTGGGTTTTGATTTTTTCCCCTCCACATTATAGCCAACTTTCCCATCCTTAGAAAGCTTTATTTAAAAGATTCAATATTCCTGCAGACTTATGTATTACTATTGACTAGTATACAGCAAGTAGAGTCATTATTTTACATATTTGGTATTCCATGGTCTTGTATATAATGGCATATGACCCTCATTTGCCACATAAATAATATCAGGTGAACTGCATGACATTTTTAGTATTTCATTTGGAGATGAATGGATTATTTCAATTTCTACAAAATTTTCCCAGAATCCTGAAAGGGGCAAAGAAATGCCACACCTTATAAATCAAACCAAAAATTGCACTTAGTTCAATTAAAATTTCAACAACCGTATCATAACACAACAGCTGATACAAATCTCGGTACAATAATGTGAACATAGTTCAAATTTGTATAGAAAAGCCTCATAAATTGTATGTACAATTATATGTACAATTGTTTTAGGCAGAGTTTTTAGTATCTGCCCCTTTTCTCCAGTATTGTGACTGCATTTCCTCTGTCCCTCTGGGTCCTAGTTTGACAACATCTGTTTTTCTCAAGAAGAAGAGGGGTGATGGCAGGGTTACAATAAGTCATCATTGTACCAAGTCCTCTACCTGAAGGCATGTGATGTTCACAATGAGACTTTCCTTCTCTTCAGTTTTGCATTTATTTCTTATGTTATCTAATATATTCCCCTTCATTCTCTTTGACTTTCAGCTAAAGTTCAAAACCTCTGTGTGATAGTGTGTCCTGACTAATACAACTTCTCACTGCTGGCTATGCAACCTAAGGCAGACCTTACTACATGAAGTATCTACAGACCTAAATTGAAGCAGGCAAGGTGAAAGTCCCATGATTGTTACCACCATTAAAGCAACTTCAATCTGACTCTGGACAATATCGACCTCATCACGTCCTGCAACTTTGCACTGTCAGGTCAGTACAAAGCCTGTGACCTTTTACTAGGGATTATAGAATGGTAAAAATTGTATCTGTGGATTTTAGTAAATATGAACAGTTTTATTTCTAATTTTTTTTTAAGAAACAAAAGATATATCATTCCATCTGAACTTTCACCAGAACAATACCTGTTGTGCAATTAGACAATAAATAGACAGTTCCCCTCTCCACTCCCAGAATAGTTAAGCTTTCAGCCTCCCTCTTTACACAAAGTATGTGTGTGGATATGATGTGGATCTCCTCTGATATTATAATTCAGTGACAAAAAAATAATTTTTTTTGGTGACAAAAATATAATTTACTAGAAAACTGGGTGATACTTTTTCTGTGTCTGGTGGAGGGGTAGCATCAGCTATCTCAAAACTTCCATTAGGAGTATTATTCCAAAGCCTTCTTTTCTACTGAACGTCAGAGGCAATCTCCCAAAACGAATTGACAGGACCCACCACTTTTCCCAGCAACCAGGCTTTTAAGGAACTCTCTTGGGTTAAAACTCCAAAGTTGGTTTTTTTTCCCTTGCCTTTCTTGTTGCATTATTTTTAGCTGTACAGTAGGTACTATCTGTCATTCATTCAATCAAGACTGTTTTAATATATTGATAGACTTCTACTCCTTTTGCTGGACAAGTTTAGTGAATCCAACAGTATCAGCATTGTGATGGTTTTGAGATTTTTTTTAATTTTCCTGCTTAATGCTATTGGTGGTTGCACAATATTCACAGTTTAAATTCAGTTACTTCAAAATGAAGAAATTTGAGGAAAATAAATAGAGAAAAACTAGTATAGGTAATATTAGAAAACCTCTTTCTCAATATGGAAACAATTGAATACTTCATAGAGTATTGTTAGTCATATATGAATTTCAAAATTGTAGAAAGGTCTTGTGTTCTTTTGAACAAAAAATTAGATGAGACTTATGCAAGGAATATATAATTCACTTCTGTGCAAGTGAAAGCTGAATAGCTAAAGTTTCCATTAAAATATTTTGGGCACTTAGGTTTTTAAAGTCTAATTATTTTGAAGTTGAAATATCTGGCAAAATGCACAAAAGAACAAGCAAAAGAAAATCAAGCTATTATTTCATTTTGACCAAATAAAAGTGCTGAAGTAGTTAGTAATATACATATGACATTTTTCCCCAACACAAAACTACACAAGGTATTCTGTAAAATAGTACTTTGAGAGTGAGCACAGAAGTTTTCAGCATTAAAATTTAAAGTTAATTGGTTCTCAAAAGAAATACTCAGAAAACTGTAATTATGGGAATATTATAGGCAGGAGGGAAAAAACCCCAAAACATGAGAAAGAACTTCAGTCTCAATTATTTTTATAAATTGTATATTTGGATATATTTTACTCTTCCTCTTGGGGCTTTTCTCAAAGCTCTGTCAGTACATGGTATGACTTGCCTCAAGAACATTTCATCTCAGCTGTCATCTTAATATTTAGATATATAAAAAAGAGCTATGATATTGGTACCAGTTAAACTTGATGGCATGAGCCCCACACCTTGAGTACTGGGATGGAGGGATAGGCAGGGCAGGTGAGTTAGAGGTGTTGTACTCTATGTAAGCGAGAGGTTTGGTTGTAAAGCTCTTACAGTTAACACTGATGTGGTTGAGAGCCTCTGGGTAAGTATTAGGGGGATGGAGAACTAAGGAGATATCGAAAGGAATGTTTAATACTGATCACCCATCCAGGATGTAAGCACTGGTGAGTTATTTCATAGGCAGTTAGGAGAAATTACAACATCAGTAGCCCTTGTCCTTATCTGAATTTCAGCTTCCTAGACACAACTGGAAATATCACTGCTGTGACAAACAGATCTTGGAAATATTTCACGTTTGTAGGAGATAATTTCTTGTCTCAGGCAATTGAAGTACCAACTAGAAAAGATGCCCTCTTAGATTTCCTACCTGTGAATAAAGAGGTATGTGATGATAGGTGTTTGTCTTGGCCACAGTGATCATGAAATGCTTGTGTTTAAAATTATCAGTGTAATCAGAAAAAAGGACAAAAGATTTGCTATCCTGGACTTCATGAGAACAAACTTTGAGCTATTCAGAGAGCTGTGTAGCAGAGTACTCTGGGAATCTGCATTTCAGGACTTAGGAGTCCACAAATGTTGGTCAATGTCGAAGAACCACCTTCGAGAAGCACACGAGCAGGCAATTCTCCTGTGTCCTAAGCAAGTCAGAAAGAAGACCAGCTTGGCTGAATGTGGAGATCAAGAGTAAAAGAAAGTGTTTGATCTCTGGAAGCGAGGTCAGACTTCATAGTAACAGCACAGAACTGTGCTTCATATATGCAGACAGAAGGAAAAAAGGCTAAAGTTCAATTCGAGTCAAAACTAGCTAATTTTTTTTCAGAAAACAAGAAGGGCTTTTTAAAGTACATTAATATTCTCTAAAACCCTCAGAAAAATCATTTTAGCTGTTTTAGTTTCCCAGGGATATACTTATATTTGTAAATGTCTATGTTAGCTGAATAGACACAGGATGTGTTCTTTTTTAGCAGTCAGTATTAGCCACAGAATTTCAGAGAAAGGAAAATATACTGTTAATTTAAGTCTTCAATCTTCTTCACTCTAAGCAACAACATGGAGGAGGGATGGCTAAACATATTCTTGTCTTCTCTTATGATAGTGTAATTATCTTAAATCGTACAATCATTGCCTTCTGATTGCAAAATTAAACATGCTTATGAGTACATGTGCTGTAATGAAACTATTCTCAAATTATACTAATAAATATATATCTGAGGGGAGATTCCAGTACTCAGTGTTCAGACAGTGTAGTAGTGAGCTTATCAAATAAAATAATTATTGTCTTACTGTAATATTCAGCTGTTTTTCACAAAAGATTCATGCTAACATTAGTGGAAAGGATAGCTCTCCTTAGAAAATGAACTTTAAGTATGCTTTATAAGAAACTGTTTTTCACAGACTTTGCACCATTTGTTGCAAAAATCACAAGTGAAGGAATCAATCCATGATCCATTGTGTTTGTTTATAGTTTTTACCTATACTGAATGATGGATTCCTTAAGGGAACTACTTCCTGTATGTCTCTAAAATCTATATTTATGTCCCTGTTTTTATTCAAAGATATATATATTGCCTCTTGGTCTCTGCTTTGTGGGTTTTTGTTGGGTTTTTTTTCTGGAACAAGGAAAGTTTTGTGAGAACTTATGTTCAAAATTTGTGGTTTTTTTTCTGGAACAAGGAAAGTTTTGTGAGAACTTATGTTCAAAATTTGTGGAGTCTGCAGAACTTTCAGAAGATAAGTGTGTTTGAAGTTTCTGCTAAGAACAGGTGACTTACACTGTGAGGGAAAAGGAAATGCTTGAGAAATGGATTTTCTGCATTAGGAAAGAGTGATGACTTCTTGTATTTAAGCAATCACTGGAATTTTTAACAAGCATGAAAGGTCTAGGTAATAAATCAGCAAAAGTACTTCTGCCTACAACCTTTTTTTCTAGATGTGTGTTCTCTACTACAGTTCAGATCTTGATAGTATTACAAGCTTCTCATATTTCTTAATTTTAAATAGAAACACTTAATTTTCTGTAGTTCTTGTCCTGAATTCTGTTTGTATCACAGAAAGTCCAAACTAATAAGTCCTTTGCACTTCACCAGCTTCACATCTCCTCTAATTAACAAGAAGAAGAAAATAAATCTCAACCAACTTAATTATTTGTTTTTATTCTTTTTTCCTAAATAATATGATTAGAATGATGTGAAAAACTTGGCAAAGTGTAAAATTATGAAAACCCTGATATAATCCAAGAAAATAAACAAACAAAAACTTTCAGGAAATTGCTAGACAGATCAGCATTTTTGTGGTGACAATTTTTCATGGTGGAATGAAAAAGACTTAGCTTGAAATAGAAACAATTCATTTTGTAGTATGCCATTGAGACTGTCAGGGTAGTATTCACTGTTATTTATGAGACAAAATTGGGAAAGAGAACAAAATAAAGAAATAAGATTGAATGGAATTTTTTATTTCTGTCAGGTTAATTCAGCATAATGATTTTGTTGGACTTGAAATCATCAGCATTTTTGTTTGACCTGAGCAAATTTTTTCAGTCAGCTACAGAACTAGATAAGAAATTACTACCAAGTAAAGACTTGATCTACTGAAAATCATCCTTATCTTTTAATCCCTCTTGGAAATACTTCATTGGAAGTATATTTTGTGTCTTCTGTTGCAATATCTCCTGATTCTCTCAGGTGCTGCTTTATCAGTACATAATTTGTCTTCTGTACCTAAACTCTTTTAGGTACAGAATATGTCTCTAGTTGTAAAACACTGTACGAATTTATGATGCCCTATCAATGATTAATAGCAATAATACAGCTGAGTAAATAGAGATGACTTTTTTGAGATTGGAAAATGCTGCTGCTTTGTTAGAGAACAAAATTAAAAATAAACATTCTGGTGAAACAGCACCAACTTTGGAGACAGTTTGTATGAAGGTCACCAATGTTTGTCTGTCTTGCCATTTTGAAGAACATTGCACTTCCTCTCATTCTCTTTATGCTTGTTTCAACATGGTCATCTGTTCTGTTATATGCTTTCCAAACTTTGTATAAATACAAGTTTTGTTCCTTACAGGCCATTATAAGCTCTGACTTTAAAGCAAAGTAGGGAGAAATATGAGCAAAAGAGAAGGGGGAAAAACACTGGAAACAAGGTTGGAATGAAGTCTCTGTATAATAATATATATAATAATATCTATATAGTATTACCTATAATATCTATATAGTATTATTACATATATATAATATGTGGTAATATCTACTAAATCACAATATTTTTTTCTCTTTTACAACAAGATTCCCTTTTTTTCATAAGACTCCAACACATCTGCTTTATAGCTTCTTCCTCTTTAAGCCTCTGTGATGATGACTCTCAGAGGGAATTAACCCAGCACTGTCAAGCCTGCCACTAAACCCTATTGTTCTCTGCAACTACCTGAAAGGAGGTTGTAGTCAGGTGGGTGTCAGTCTCTTCTCCCAAGTAACATGTGACAGGAGAAGAGGAAATGGCCCCAAGTTGCACAAGTAGCGATTTAGACTAGATCGTAGGAGAAATTTCTTCATAGAAAGGGTTGTTGAGCACTGAAACAGGCTACCTAGGGAAGTGGTGGAGTCACCATCCATGGACGTATACAAAAACCGTGTGGACATGACACTTGAGGACATGGTTTAGTGGTGTACATGGAGGTCATGCTAGGTCAATGGTTGGACTTGATCTTACAGGTCTATTCCAACCTTAACAATGCTATGATATATTTACCTGAATTTCCCCAGACCCTATTTGTCAGATTTCTCTGTCAAGGCAATTATTCTTTCAGAGGTAAAATCTTGGCACAAATGAAATATAGTTTAGAGCAGAGAACAGGATCAAGCATCTTTAAAGTAAAAGGAGGTCGTCCTAAGCAGTGCACAGGAACTTTGGCTGGGAGATGTAATGTTCAACATGTTGAATATTATTAGGAAAAGGAGAGACTACTGAGGTGCTTTTCATAAAAACATTATGCCAATTAAGGTGGTGAAAAAAGGGTTAATGGTCAAGAATCCCGAAAGGTCATTAAGAGACTGTATGATTGGACAGTAAAATGGCAAGTGATATTTTATATTGATAAATGTCAAGTAATGCACATGAGGTGGGAGCATTCCTAATTAATTTATAAAATTATTTTGTCTGAGTTGATCATTATCACTCAAGAGTGAGATCTAGGGCTATAACAGAAAGGCCTGTTATACAAGGATAATAATCACCAGCAATTAAAAAATCAAAGTCTTTGTTTGAAGATGTTGGGAAATGAATATAGAAAAAACCTAAAGAATATTGCTACACTACTGTACAAATTCAAATTTTGAATGCACCTTAATTGCAGTGGATAGTTTTGTTTCTCTGAATCAAAACAGGTCTGGAAGACTGGAGAGAATACAGAGCATCATCTTTCTTCCTCATGCTTTCTCATTCATTGTTGACTTTTCTATAGCCCCATACCCTTTCACAAAAAAAGGGTGTAATCCCCTCAGGTCCCCGTAGAGACTACCTTCATTTTAAGACAAGGGCTTCTTTTGTGTCTATCACAGATCTTTCCAACTGCTTCTAGAGGATGACTTCTATTTCACAAGGTATGTCTCATGTCTGTTCTACATCCTTTGCTCTTATCTTGCAAATTTTGCTACTCTCACATGTTTATCTGTACCTTGTTTGTGAAATTGTACCACAAATCTCTATTTAACCCTTTGCTATTATTTATTGTGTATAAACTTCTGCTTAACTTTGTTACAAAATGTTATACATTGCCACTGTTTAACTACTTCAGTATGCTATTTTAAGTCTTCAAAAAAAAAAAGCAAATATTTATTACATCCTGCTTAGTACACTTTGAATTTGTGGGTATAACAAGCCTCTACATTGGCTATACAAGTAACTCCTGATTTCCTGAATTAGCGCAATGTCCTGTAAAAGAAAAGAGGCTGGTAAATCTTATGACTTAATAACTCATGCAAGGTGAAAAGCTAATCCACAAGTAAGAGAGAAGAAGCCCCAAAGGAAATAAATAAAGAGTAGATGCAATTCTTACCACCTATGATAGCTCAGGATATACAACAGTGATATACCTGAGAACAAAATTTTCCCTTTTGTCTTTCATACTGCTAGGTTGAAACTACAACTTCTGATGAAAAATTTAACTGCAATTATTTTATTATTTGAATGAGCAAGAGGCTTGATAAGGGTTGAGAGATTTAGCTCATAGCAACTGTGAGTGTAAGGCCCTATTCCATCCTCTTTTGCTCACTTTGTTTATGATTTGAAAGACTGAAGGAATTGAATGTTTTCTCTGCACAAAATCCTGCATTGCATTTCAGTTTGGGCAATTCTTGTGTTTTCAGCAAAATTTTTGATCAAGCTTAATGTGACAAAGTAACAGGTTGAGAAATTACATCTATTTGTAAATGCTTGTCCACACACTGCATCTACTGATGCACTTCCCAAGACTGTAGTTAAACATAAGATAGATACCTATCTAAAAATAAGTAAACTGTTTCAATTGATAAAGGAATTCTTGGAGGACAAAACTACATTTGTCACACAGTTATATAATAGCAAGTTTTCATTTTCTCAGTTGCCAGGTGTGAGTCAGTAGTTTCTATTTCTCACCATACTCTCGACGAGCAGGCTATAGAAGGGTATTTAACCATATGAACTACTGTGATAACACGGACTGGAAGAGATGTGGTAAAAGCTGTTGAATAGAACGTGCTCATAAGAATGTGATTTAAAGTACAAGGATGTTCTCTGAATTAATGAGATAAAAACCAGATTAAATTCTAATGTACTGATTAATGAAGGAAAAAATCAGATTCCATGTTTAGCAACTGCTATTAAGTTCAATAATTTAAAATTATCTCTGAACCAATGATACTGAGCATCTTCTAAAACACAGCTGTAGTAAACAGAGTTAAGAGACGTTTAACTTTTTTCAATGAGTTATTCATCTCTTCTGAAAATTATAAGCAGAAATCTGGAGGTGCTTCCATTCCTTGCCTCCTAACCTGGAATTTTTTTGTGTTTCTAATTGGATCATGATAGAGGCAGTAGGATATCATTCTTCAGTATATCTACCTGTGCCCTAAGTCAGACGTATAAATTGTCTGACCACAAGAGAACCGCTTAGTACTCTTGGTTGACCAAAAAGGACTTAAGATGTTCCACTGATGATGATTCTATTGAATATTTTATGGACTCCCATGCTGAGTCAGATTACTTATTAGAAAACTGGGATCCTTTGGGTATGTTAATTCTCCATTTATCATCTCTGATGAATGAGAAATCAATGCTTCCCCTTTTTTAAGATGGTAGAGAAAAGGCAAATTTAATCTTAGGAAGTGCTAGAAAGAATGAGAATGAAACTGAGAGAACTATCACACTACTGTTGACTTCACATTTAGAATGGCATGTGGAACCTTAAATCAAATTCATAAAGGTTGTCAGAAGGTCAGCAAGTGATTAAACGTATAAAGTTGTTTATTATAGGAATAAATTTCTAAATAAACTTGGTTTTAATTTACCTTGAATGTCATTAAAGGGAGATAAATGGGACTTAGTGAAAAAGGTCTTAGCTATTCACTTTCCATTCCACTAAAAGAAATAGGTAAAATCAAACGAATCTATCAAGTAACAGATACCAAGCAAGTAAAATAAGTTGACCTGTAATTAAGTAGTTGAGTTACTTGCCACGTCTGTTGTGGATATCAGATTTATTTACATGGGCCTGAAATGACTGAACAAATAAATTGATGGAAAAGAAATTCACAGAGACCTTTTAACCTAGAAAATCATGGTGACAAATAATTCAGATGAGTTGCAGGTTATTGAAGACATCAATATATTGCACAGATAATATTTGTGTGTTTCCCTTGTTCTTTTACTCTTTCACAAGTATCTGCTTTTAACACAGTTGAAAATGGGATGCAGGTCATGCTGATCTCTGGTTTAAAGCAATATGACTTTTCTTAGCTTCAGAAGATAGATTTGGATTATAATGACAGGTTCGTCTTCAGATGTAAGCAAGTATTCTTTTCCAATACAGAAGCAGAAAAGAGTTTCTGCTAGCTTTTGATATTGTGGAACACGCTTGTGTGAGGAGGAATGAAAAAGAGGTCAAATGCGGCACCTTCAGGTAAAGAAAGATTAGCTAAAAAATGGAGAAACAGAGGAGAGTGTTCATGTCTAATTTTCAGCTTCTGGAAATTCTAGAAGCTGTTTATACACAGATCAAGAGGACAGGATTATAGGATATGTTTATTAATAATAATTGAATCAGTTTCATCTAATAGTGAACCTCCTGCTACCTTAACATTGACTATCCAATTCATTTATGGAAGCATGAACCATGAGAATATGCCTTTGATTAAAATCTAATGTGTCTTCAAAAGAGAAGAGTTAAAATTTTAGTTATAGTCTTTTGTTTTCTTGTGACAATCTTATATATAAATATTGAAATTGACCTTCTGAAGTGTTTTGCAAGCATATATTAGCTAAATTATTTATAAGTAATTAAGAACCAGGATTTTTTTCCCTGAAGAGTAAACCAGATCAATCTCCTAAGATAGCTCTCTCTTAAAGAAAATTGTATTTCCGTGCCTGACAGAAAAATTTAAAATTATTTTCCAATGTTGCAATGACATTTTCAGCTTGAGATTTTAAAAGAACTGCAGTAGGCTTTTTTAGCTCTTGTAATCAACTATTGATATTTCTTTTTGTTTAACATTTTATATTTGTAAAGACCAACTCCCTTCTCAAGGGAATCACATTTTAGAATCAGAGTTTAAATTCTCAGTTCTTTCCACTTGAAATCACGAAGCTTTCACAGCCAGTCACAGAAGTGACAAATTCTTGGCTAGCATTGCAACCCTCTTTCAGTGCAGAAGACACTGTTTCGTATTCCACTGTCCCAGTTGCCTCCTTCCATAGACACCTTCCTTGCTTCAAGAGGTTAATAAAATTGTTGATGTACTTAAACACAAAGAAGAGATCTCCAAGCAGAACTTACAGCCAGCTATTTGGTTTAAGAGTGGTTCCTTTGCTCTCTTTGGGAAAACGAGCTGTCAAGGAGTTTCTAGCAGCTCTGTAGGGTCAAGTTCTCTTCTGAAAAGCCCCTGACACCTAATCTTGTCTTCTTCGAAAGAAACATTGATTTGCCTTGGAACATCTCTTATTATCTGATTGTAAAATCACCTGTGTAGATTTCTACAATCCCTACTCTTGATAAGAGAAATACTACAGCCAGTAGCTCATGTCAGTACCTTGCCCGCTCCCCCACATATCCTATAGTGTTAACAATTTTTGTTAAACAGAGTTTCCAAACTGTCTCATGCAGAAGTGTTCATGCAGAAGCTTCTCTTCTGTAGCTTTGGTTAAACTAGCAATATCCATTTGCAGAAAGTGCTTATTCTAGCAGATGATGTGTTGACTCACTTTGGGGTATACACAAATATCTGTATACTTAATTTCAGTGCTAGAATTTCTTCTCTAACAGCTCCAGAATTTTCACTGTGTGTATACAAATGGAAATAAAGAATTCAAAGAAATAGTAAAGTCTGAGCAGAAACAAGGAAAAACAAGTATATGGATGGCAATGTGTAAGATGTGACAGGTTGCATCATGATATACCTTCTTTTATAAGAGGTCACTAAAAATTGATAAGAAACTCTACCACAATATTTCTAAGAACAACTATCAGAGCCATCATGCCTTAAATGTGTCATTCACTCAAGTGAAGAGAATGCATTTCGGAGTTAAATCAAGTTATCTGAGCCCTACCTGAAATGTGTTTCCTATCAAAATACTTTGTTTCCCAGTCTGAAGCCTAGAAAAATAGCAACCTTTCCTTAGAAAATTGCATACAGTACCATTTTGCTATGACAACTTTTCTGAAAAGTGTACTTTCCTTCATGCCCAAGTAATAACAGCTTTTCTATTAATCAACTACCTTTGTCCTATTCCCAGGGTGAAATGTGTCAGGAAAAATATTCTGAACTTTTTTTCATTCTCACCCCTTACCTATTCACCAAGGAAATACATTTAATTGTTTTCTTCTTCTCCTCATTTGGAAAACATCAAAAACAACAGTCAACAAGTTTAAAAGTTGGGTTTCTTCAGCTTTCTTATCAAATATTAGGAAACCTTTTCTTTGATTTACTATTCAATATCCATGAAGTGTTTTCAACAAGACAATGGCTTTAAAACTTTTTTATCAATGGACAAAATTTCAAAAAAATTATTTTTTTCATAGGATGAAGGAAAGAAAATAGCTTTTAATGCAAATAAGGTCTAAAAAGTCAAAAGAGATGTTGTGGAAAGGCGTAATATTGGTCCTTTTCTAACACTTCTTCACATAAAGGGCCTTAACCATCTTTGTTTAGTAACTTTTAAGTATGTGCATGTACAACTGAAGGCTCACAGGAGTGATGCAACCTGATTTTAAAGGCTAATATATTTTTTCTGTACTTATTTCTTCTGTTTCTTTAACTTACATATTATTGTTCTAAAAAGAAAAAAAGGACAAAAAAGGAGATAGAATACTCACACAATAAGCCAATCAAACTGTGTCAGCTGTTCGGTATGGGTAGAAATGAATCACAAATTGCTTGAAGTATAGCAAGTTTTAATGTTACTTTGAAGTCACAGGTTGCAGATTGAAGAAGCTGTTTCAAAACTTTTTCTAATATTTCAAGCAGATAATTTATCTTGAATATGTCTGTGTTTTAGAAATCTCTTTAGTATATAGCTATTATTAAGTTGAAAAGTAATATATTACTATGCATAATAATGTGCTTTTCTTTATCTCTTTGCAAATAATTTGCTGTTGGTAGATATTTGTGTCTAGGAAATGGTCTATTGATGGAAATTTTCAGAGAGCACAGAAGAGAACAAGTAAATATGTAAATATCCTTTATTCAAATATTTTAAATAGAAATGTGTAGTAGAAAAGTATTGACATCAGAGGTAAATCAAAACACATTTAATTAAAGTCCTTATATGAAAATCACATACCATAAAGTACAATTTTTTAACAACTCTGTTTTTTAATATATGCAGACATCCTCCATAAAGTTAAACTATAGAAATTTCTAGTGAAATCTTTTTGCTTATTTGTGTTAATGAATAACAATAGGAAACATGCATCCATGCATCTAGGAACTTCAGAACTAAAGTAATAGACATAATTGAAAGAACGTCACAGACAAGAAAAGACATTCTGCCACATAAGAAACAACCTTGGAAGCAAACATTCTGTGGCATATGAACCTATGTACTGTTTAAATGTTTTTTAAAAATAATTATTAATTTCTGTTGAGTGATATCAGACATTATTTTGCATAAGAAAGATTGTATGAAATTTAGGAAGTTGCTTTTCCTTATGGGTGCTTTAAAATTAATGTAATAATGATTATACCAAATATTTTCTCATTGTTAATGATATCAGTCTAATTTATCTCTCATGCAAGTTTCTTTGTGTGAGAAAACAGTTACCACTTATTATAAAGGTGTCTTCTAAAGGACAGTTCACTGCTAGCAACTGCTAAATTCCTGTATATTGGTCCTTACATGATTTTCAGTAGTGTTGTAGTGTTTTTAAATAAAATCTGGCTAATTCCTTCAACCTCCCTTTTTTTTTTACCTTTTTTTTTCATACCAGATATTAAACTAAAATATTTAGAAGACAAGTTCATGTCATAACATTTCTTTACAGAAATTAAATAATTGATGTAGAAGGCAAGTACATAAAATCAAGAGAAAAATCCCAAGTGATGTAAATTCCTAGTTATTACAGTAGAAAGAGAAAATACAATGGTATCATAGTTGTACAAATTAGTAGTCTTGAAATTCAATGACTGACTCTCCTTCAGAGGGGAAGGAAAAAAGTAAAACACAAATAACAAAAGCAAAAATTGCACTGAAAGAACAAACCCTTAATAATCTATCTAGGTGGTAGGAGGTCTTACTAAGAGTTTAAAGCATGTGGTGCTTCCAGCATGGGAATTCTACTTTTACTGTATGCTTAAATCTCTGGTTGGATAGAGCAGACCTGGAACTGGCTGGCAATCAGGGAAAATGCATCTCAGTCTCCTGCTCTTGGTAGTAGGTGTGAATCTCATGGTCTGGTTTGTCTGGTTCATTGTCAAGATGTAGCCTGTGGTGATTGAGCAGGGCTGAAGTAGCAGTACCCAGAAAGACCTAATTACACAGTGTTCACACCTCCAACTCCTCTTTGAAGGTCAGCTGTATCTCACATAGCTGCCACTGACCAGTGCTGTAATGGCTGATGAATTCTGGAGTTCCTTTCCCACCTGCAATAGGTGTGCTCTTGAAGGAACTTCCAGGGGCATCTTGGAAGTCTGTTTGCCCAACTTATTTCATTATTAGAAAAATACCTGTTGCTGAGTGCTGTGTTTCACAGGGGTATGAAAGACTTACCCTAGTCTTATCCCACAGGCTGAGTCTATTAGCAATAAAAATGTACTTCTTATGCACTTCTGAAGCACATTTTTAGGTTTAATTTTATGTAAGAAGAATTTAGATCATGTTCTTGAGGATCATACTCTTTGATGTGAAGCCTAATACAGTAAGTGGGGACACTCTCAACATTCACATCACATTTGATCTGAACTGAAATGCTTGGATAGATGAACTCTTAAGAATGTGTCCTTATTGATATCTCACAGGCAGCAGTCCTCAAGCTGAAAAAACTTGACACATTACACTAGATTCCTTGAGACAAAAGTAGACATGAAGGAATGGAATGCTAAAGGAAGGAGGAAAAAAGGTATGGATTTCTGTGCAGCAGAAATTTTTAGCTCCATTTCTGCGAGTGCTAGGAATTTCAGCAAACAGGTCAGTGGCTCAGTTCAGAACTATGAAATGTATTCATTTAGTCTCATGAGCTGGCTTTGGCTATGACCACCTCCCAAATGATATGTGAAAAATAAGCTTGTAGATTTCTGTCTTCAGCCTTGAGCCCTGAGTATTGCAGTACCCCTGCATACCTGCAAGGGGTGACTTCCATACGCTTGCGGTAGGTAAGACCACCTGGCTTCTGAAAAAAATGAGATTCTGATTCCTGGTTAAATATATTTAGGTGCTGATCAAAGTAATTTTAACTAATATATCTGTATTGTTACTTATACACATGAAAGTTACTAAAAAATATCTCCCTTCAGAGATTGAAGTTGCAACAGTAGTAAGTGCTTTAAAGCTACGTCATGATGAAAGTTTGAAATTCAAGAAAATTCCGTCTCTCATAAATAAAACAAAAATAATTCTTTTTTCATGTTCAAATTAAAAGATGAGAAAAGAAAGAACCCAATGTAAAATAAGACCTGGAAAGACAGAGAAAAAATTTTGAAATGGGAAAGAACATTTGTTTAACATACCAATTTGGAAGAAGTGCAGAAGACGGTGCTTCTGTTTTATTTGTTGTCCAGTCTCATACATTTTCTTTCAATTCTTTGCCTTTGTGTTGGTAACTTTAATGAAAAACAGAGTTATCTGTGTATATAAACAAGAATAACAAGGGAAGAAAACTTCACCATTAAACTCATACAATGACTGAATTTGGAATATATCCTGAGAACAAAAATGAAGCAAATCTCAAAACCAGGATAACCTGTGAGTCTTGGTGGACAATAAGCTACCCACGAGCCAGCAGTGCCCTTGTGGCCCAGGAAGCCAATGGTGTCCTGAGGAGCATTAGGATGAGCATTGCCAACAGGTTGAGGGAGGTGATCCTACCCCTCTGCTCAGCCCTGGTGAGGCCACATCTGGAGTGCTGTGTCAAGTTCTGGGCTCCTTAGTGCAACAACTCCTGGAACAACTCCAGCGGAGGGCAAGAAAGATGATGAGGGTACTAGAGCATCTGTCTTAAGAGGACAAGCTGGGAGGACTGGACCTGTTCAGCCTCAAGGGGACACGACTGAGAGGGGACCTCATCAGTGTCTATAAGTATCTGAAGGGAGGATGTCAAAGGATGGAGCCAGGCTCAAGTGGGTTTTTTACCAAATAATCTATGATTAATATATGCTCCTATCTTAAATATCCAACTCAAACAAACTACAAAACTGAGTATCGCTTTGTCAGTGTAGACATCATTGTGACATAAACCCTAGGAAAACTCAAATCTAATGTATTTTCATGAGATCAAAATGCTAAATAGAGGTTTTCAAGATAAATCCATGGGGTCTAGAGCAGAAAGTGATTATATTTAATTAATGCACTGAATTCACATCTTCAGGAATTTGAACTGCTGTTGGTTTGTTTGGAGAGTGGTTCTGTGTACAGCAACACAGGTGGATATGAAGGACAATGAATTCACTCCTGCTTCCTTTCCATTGAGCATTACAGCTCAGGAAGATTTTCTCAGTCTCAGCTTGAAAAACTTAACAGTTGTCTTAATAGCTAGATTGGAAATTGCCCAGTAAATGAGCCATAATTTGAATACAAAATCCGTGAACACTGAGTGTACCTAGGGATTATGCCCCTCCATATGTCAAAAGAGATTAAAATCTGCAAACTCAATCTCTTGATAAAGATTATACAGCCAGAGTCTTGTTAAGCAAATACCAGTTAATATTTTGTTTCTGAGATGAGTGTTTGTGCATATGGACTGGTTTTATGAGCCTCCTGGGGAGAAAACTATAGACAAAGTAATAAGAGTTCTCTAAGCAACCTATTTCATTTATGTAAGTGTATCGGTCTTGGATTATAGGCAAACAACAGATATTTCACCTGTAGCTCAAACCAATGAAATTCAGAGATTGTAGAAACTATCCTCACAGAATTCAATGTGCAGAGGAAAGTCCCTTGCTATTCTGATAATTCACTTATTTCCAACTCCATTCCAAATTGAAAAGAAACGAAAAGGTGTGTCACAAAGGGTTTTCACTCATGCCCACCGTACCAAACAAGTACCTGCAATGCTACAGGTTGCCTTTAAGAATGCAAGGTACTTATACTTAGAAGAAATACAAAACATTACATAGACGTGATAACATGATAGCAAAATCTTTCTTAAATTGCCATTCCTGAAATTTGTGTGTATGTGTGTCTTTATGTTAACTTTATTCTATGGCATGTTCTTTATTATGCAGTACCTCAATATCTGTATTAGTGACTAGCTGCTAAAACTGGGGAATCATAGAAATGAAAATTGCTACATAATCAGAACATCTCTGCTTCCAGTTGTCATCTTTCTTTGAAGTGGTAAGTTCAAAATTTTACTTATTCTTTGCCTTCTCTTTTAAGGAAAAATACATTCAGACTTTATGTATTTGTCAAACAATTAGTCTGGAATTTAAAATGAAAACCTGTTGGGTTACAGGACATCAAATATACCTTATAACTTAAAGTAGGTATTTTATTTGGTCTTGGAACAGTAGAGTGTACTTCAATACTGTTTAGGCTGCCTCAGAATTGCTCTGTTGCTAATATTTTCTAGTAGTTCTAGAATATTACAGAAAGATGTCTTAATGAATTCATGGAGGCAACTTAGACCAGGTGTGTAATTGCCTGAACAATTTATTGACAACCGCTATGAGTAAGATGTGTAAAACTTGCAAGATGTGTCAAATCCTGAAATTACTTGCATCTTTCTAGGGGAAAAGCATGGTTTAAAACAACTTCACCCTAAAAATGACAATAAGTAAGGATTTTCATACACAACAGTTATACACTAAATTATGGAGTTAGTTCTGTGGACAAAAATCTAGTATGTCAAAATGGATGGAATCCATAACAAAAAGTAGTGATTTCCATTCCATGAGAACAAGTTGCACTCTTTTTCCCAACATGAAATGTAAACCAGTGTCATTTGGATTTTGCAGAAATATTTTTGTAGTTGTTTGTTGTAAAAAAAATTCGATGAAAATATAGAAAATTTAATTGAAATATAAACAATATTCAAAATTAATTTTGCCAATTAATTCACTGTAGATAACCATGTGTTGGTAGGAGGAATAAAAACTCAAAAGGTATATGCAAGCATAATTTCTCATATAATCAAATTTTAAGTAAACTTAAGTATTTTATTTTTAAATCTGTTTGCATGTGGCTTAGTTCCTACAAAATGACCATTACTTAACACTTGGACCAGTTTATCTATTAGTCTGATACATTTACTGTAGGCTTGAATAGTCAGGCTCTTTGAATGTCTGTGGATTGTTTTCAAATTCAGTGGCAGGAATATATTCAGAGTAGCTCCTCACTTATGTGCTGAACTTGTGACATCACAGTGGGTAGAACAAAGCGCTCTTGCAAAATGGCCCATACTGAGCTTAGAAGAAGATTCTTTACAGTTTGCACTTCAGTGGAGATAAAAAGTTGCATTTCCACTACTCCCACTGCCCTAAACTCCCTATGCCATAAGCATTGCAATTTTCTTGCTTGTCATTTTTTTTCTTTAAAAGTAGCTATGAAGCAAACTATATCCAAGTACATGGTATCTAGGTTTATAATGTACCTCACTGACAGAAAACTTTTACATGTCTTATTCCTGACAGATAAGAGTTTTACCTTAGCAATTTCTTTACCAATTTCACCTGCTTGCTTCTCAACATTGAAAATTATCTCAAAACCCCAAATGAAGAAAAATTCTATTTATATTGCTTGAGCCCTGGAACATGGATTCATTTCTATCACTTACAGATAGGTGCTGTAGACCTACAGTATGACACATGAACAATGGTTGTCAGGTAAGAATACAAATTAGGAAGAAAATAACATGAGTTAGGTAGGAAGTTTATTAAGATTTAATTTTATTGAAATACCATTTATTTGGGGTTTAGGATGGGATTTGACTGTGACTTTTGTCTGCACACAGGTTCAACACTACAGTAGTGTTGAAAAAAAGGACACTTCATGTGCTCATATGTGCTTTGATATTGCCTTCTATGTGAAAAAGCTGATGTGTCTCTTACTTCTAGAAAGGATCACAGTATTTGAGCAGATTGCATGTATGCTCTGCCGTGTCTTGTATAGGATTAGTTCTGTTCCCTCTGTCTTTCAAACAGACTTGTTCTTAAATGATTTTATCATTCCATGTTGCAAGATTTTTACACTTTCTGAAATATGTGTGTTTGTCTTAATCAATCATTCAATTTTGTTACTAATCTACAGAGGGAAAATACGCATCTCTGAAAACACAGTCTAAAAATGATATGAAAATTGGGTGACCCTTCTGTAAAATTTAATGTATTTCATTATTTTCACCTCTTAATCCTTGGAGTACTATCAGAAAGGTTCGGAAACTGGAAAAAAAACCCAAACTGTAAAAGGAAAGAAATGGAAATAAAAATTGTCACTAGTTAAGATGCTGAATGTCTGATTTAGATATTAAAGAAAGCTAAATTGTTGCCTTTGGTGGTATTTACAATAATTGGTAGTGGATGATAGTATCTCCTGGCAGCATTGCTTATGGAAATTAAAAGTATTAATTTAGGCCATTATGTTCTAGGATGTTTACATGATTCAGGCATTAGTACAGTCTAGCAGGACCTGAGAAGCAAACTGCAATAGGTTCCTCAGAAGTGTCCCACCATGAAAATCCAAATATTGATTAAAATCATATATTTGCAAACATTTAGTGTCTTCCAATGAAGTCATTTTTCATTGGAAGTAAAAGGCAGATTGTCTGTTCTTTGAACTGAGCAGATTTTTATTTTAAAGTGTCAGACAGATAAAAGGACCCTCCACAATCAATCTCACTGATACAGTGTATGTCAGTCTATAATAACCAGGGTTCCTGTTAATCCCTACTGGCTATAGAATTCCAGTTACAGAATATTTCTCATTTACAGCTGCATCTCCAATAAAATGTCAGTTTTGATTAAACATACATATATTTTTAAAAATACCACTGAATAGTTATCTATGTTTGCTTCTGTGGATGATGGAGTGAGCATTGTGTCAGAAGTAAAGTTGTCTGTTATTTCTTTTTCTCCCTTTGTGAGTTTAGTAAAAAGCAGTTCTGATTTAAAAAAAAAAAATCCCATCAGAAACTGAAAAGAGAAAAAGTTTGATTCTCACTTAATTAAAAAGGTCTTTCTCTTGAAATTACAAAATCATCTTCCAGAAAACAAGTCCCCCAAACTGCCAAAAAACCCCCAAACCAAACCAACAAAACAAAACAAAAAACAGAAAAAAGCACCCAAGGAAACCTAATGCACAAAAAATATAAAAAAAATATATAAAATACCTTTTCATATAAAATATATAACATGGAAATATAAACTAGATAGGAATATGGGTCAGTGTTTTCAGTGCAGATTTTGAAATAGCAAATTTGCGTTGCAGAGTGTAACTGAAGCAGTCGTTATTCCATAATTGTATCTTTTGATGATATAATGATGTAGAAAAAAAATCAATCAATACATAGACATTTCTCTCCATGAAAATTGACTTACAAACAGTAAAACTTTCATTGTTAATAGCTATTAGGAAGAGGAAATTCCCATGTGTCAAGTATATACAATTTCAGGAGTTCCCTCATAACTGTCCCTGGGGGGTGTGGGGC
>VZTJ01000359.1:1217-27495 GCA_013397795.1 Orthonyx spaldingii | reverse complement strand
TTTGTTTTGAAGCGTGGCTAACAGCTCCCTAACAAACGTGGAAATTAATGGGAACTCTCCTGGTCACTCCAGCCCGCTTGGTGAAAGCGTCCCTAAATCGCGACAGGAGCTGGCGAACGGGCCCGATCCTGCCTCCCTTCCTCAGGGAAATGCACCTGGCTCTCACCCTGGTCTCTGTAATTTTGGGGGGCAGCGGGAGGTGTGTTGATTTTAACTCCCCAAACCGGGATGCTCCATCCCATCTTCCTCCCCGCCCCGCCTCCGCCACCCAACCTCCCCCTGCCGCTGCCCCACGACCACGCAGGACGAGCTCAGTGCAGCCAGCGGGGTCAGGTCCCAGCTGGCTCCCGGTGACTTCCCGGGCCCCATCCCGGCCCCTCTCCGGGGGTACCGCACGTTCCCCCTGTCCGGGTCAGCGCCGGGGCACGGCGGGGTGGAAAGCACCCCACTCCCACACGTCGGGTTGCAAACACCTCCCACGGCACACAGCACCTTTTCCTCTACCCCAGAGCCAATGAAATCCTCCTTAAATCTTCCCAAATGCAGCAGGAGACGGCCGCTGGTATCACCGACCATGGGAAGGGGAGCCGCGCTTGGCTGGCGGGGACTTTCCCTCGAGTTTTTCACGGGGGGGATTCGGGGCTTCCCTCGGACTCCGCTTTCCGTGCGCACCTCGCAGCCGTGCGCGGAACACTCACTGCCTCCTGCTCGCGGTTAATGCCGGGCTGGAAGCGAGGGTTTCACCGCAGTCTATAGGTACGGCCTGTAATGTATAGAACGCCCCGCGTGTTTCCCATGGCAGCGGGGTTTGCGGAGGGGGTGCGCGGGTGGCAGCGCGTGGCACACACAGCCCCAGCCGCGGCTGGGTGTCCCCCTGCGGGATGCCCCGAGGTGTTTGCAGAGGGCTCGGTGCCTCCGCTGGGTTGGGGGACCAGGCACGGAGGGGGCCGGCAGAGGGACACCGCCAGAATTATTCCCAGGCACCAAATACTGCTGTGGAGATTTCACATGATCTCCCTAATTCCGCGTTTTATATTTTATGATTTCTTGCCAGCATCACAGTGTGTTTCTGTTTAGATATACTAAGCTCCTTGAAATTAATTAACCTGTGGTCAGCAACCAAAAAAAAAAAAAAAAAGAAATACTGGTTAAGCTATATTCCTTTACAACGTTTGGTCACAGTTAGTTACAGAATTTTCCAGCTGTGAGGATGATGTACACTATTTACTGTAATTGAATTGCTGTTATAACACCTTTCAAGAGGAAAAGTGATACATGACAAAAGTTGAGCTGGCGCAGGGGTCCCCTTTTATCCCCCCCTCGCGCTTATCTGGAATAAAAACTTGGCTGCGGAGAGCCCCCACTCGTGTCCGCCCCGGGGGTGGGCGAGCCCCGCGGCCGCGCACAGCGGTGCGGATCCCCCCGCACCCGCAGCGAGAGGCACAAACTGCGCATCCCGCGGGAATTCCCGGCTGGAGCGGGCACCGGGCTCAGTCCCGCGCCTCGGCGCTGCCCGAGCGCATCGCTGCATCAGCCACAACCGGGCGGAGGAGGGGGAGAGGGGCTCGTTTATGGCCCAAAGCGCCGAAAACAGCCGTTCTCGTGTTTGGGGAGGCAATTGGATTTATTTCCGTCCGAGCAGTAATAGATTCTCTAGAGCATCTGAGAGATTATTTTATAAAGCAAATTCAAACCAGGCTGTTCATTAGATCCCATTATTATGAAAAGGGAATGATCAGTTGGGAAAAAAATCTATCTAATTTGGAGGGAAAAGACCACAGATTTTAAATAATTTCTGTAACTTTTGCTACCTTTGGCGGTTTTGGCAAGAGAACAAATGAAAACCCGGAGGAGTCAGAAGTGTTTTTTCCTCTCTCTCAATTTTTTTTCCCTTCTCAGTGCCACAGCAGCCTTTCCTCCTTCAACTTCAAAGAGGACTGAAAGGACAAACATTCTGATACAGCTAATAATACACGGAGAGAAAGAATTTGCATTCCTTAGCAAATATAAGTGCTCATTAATAGAACCATGTATTTGGCTAAGAACATCTTGCCAGTACAGCTGGGAGATAGAAAGTGGCCGTGTGGGGAGGGTTTGAGGAAGAGTTTTGATTGACGCTGCAGGAGCCACATCACCCCCCTGTCCCCCAGTCATCTATATCAGGTCAACGATTACTATTAAAAAAAAAAAAAAAAAAGTAAAGTAAAGTAATAATCATGAAGGAACAGATGGGGACAGAGTGCCCTGCGACTTCTGAAAGGCACAGCAAGGACTCGCTGCCTAGAAATTCATCAAGACAATGCTAATTGCACTCTCAGGCCGTGCCGGAACCGCCCTGCTGGGGGTCCCGCATCCTCGCCCGCATCCGCAGCGCATCCGCGCCCGCTCCGCGCCCGCCCCCGGGGCTGCCCCGTGCGCCCCGATCCCCTCCGAACCCGGGGCTTGGACGGGGCAAGGACGGAGCTGCGGGCGGAGGGCAGCGATCCCCTCTCCCTCCCCACGGCCGCCGGACCCTTTCCCGCAGGGCTCGGGGCTCTCTGAGCCCCGGGCTCCGGCTCACACAGCGTTAACCGGATTTACACCCGACCCGGCTCTGGGGGGACACCCCCACAGGGAACACAAATTTTGGCACCGCGGTGGGGAGCAGCTTCCCTCAGGGACATCACCGGGAGCTCTCTCCCCGACCAACACTTCCTCAGGCTCTGGCTGAGGTGACTCCACCTAACAGGTGTGGTGGGAACTGACAAACAAAATTAAAGTCGCCTTCTGATTGCAACTTTGTTCATTTGACTGAGCTGAAAATTATTCTTATGATTATCCAGAGCTTGTTTTACCGTCATGAGAACTCTAATTTAGTTCTTATATTCCCTACTGTAAGTCTGAACTTACTGTTCCCTGTAGAGGAGTCTTCTCCAAGAGGGAATAAATAAAAATCAGCTTGACACAGACGCTGAGAAAGTTTACAGACACCCAGGTGGGCAAATCTTTCCTGTTCTCAGCACAATAAATTATATAAAAAAGAGAAAACCTTTGAGAAAAAGAAAACAACTCAGCCTTCTAAGGCGAGTATCCAAATTTACGCCTACATTTACTGATCGCCACCTTTCTACAAAGAAAAAATATCAAAATATCTGGCCAGCACAGACCGAGGAGGTGTGTCTGTGAGGAGACTCGCAGTGAGGAGATGCTGGATTGGAATTGCAGCTCAACATCGGGACTATAATTTGGTCTCCTGGGTTCCCAGTTTTAGAAGTGTCATAATTATCGGGATTTGAACGGTAAACAAACTGGTATTTTGAAGGACCCTGTGAGTTTATTTTTCACTTCAGTCTTGAACATCAGGTTTGGATATCTCTGTAGATGGTAACCCTTAATTCAGCTGCAAGGTTGAGAGCTTGGTGTAAGCATAAAGTAAGGATACAGCCCTCTGCTGGGTCTCATTCCATCCAGCTTTGGTGCTAACAATTTCTAGGTTTTAACTCTTTCAAGCTTATTTACAGGACTTACCTTTACCTGTGAGTTTCTTTTGTTTTAGTTAATCTTTTTACACATTACGCGAGTGTATTTTTATTGCCCAAACACAGCTGAACATAGCTTGGCTTTGACTTTAGTGGACTTTATTTCGTTGGAGATGCACATGGATGCCATGGAATGCACTGGGAATGCATCACATATGGTTCTCCAGGATGGTTTGTATATGGCAAGAGCAGAAACGTGTGTTGGCTTCAAAGAAATCCTGTATTTTATCAACATAATCTATAGAAATTATCAGTCAGGGGCCGGCTGTTGGTTTAGGCCCCGTGGTCATCAGACTAATAACCTTCTGACCGAGCTTGGGATTAAAAAGTCAAAAATCTGCGGTTCATTCAGCAAGTGGGACCCTCCATCTGAGCACACTGATGTCTGCAGTGGCTCTTTGTTCTGTCCCAGTGGTCCCCAGCCCACGCAGGCCCTGGGATAACATCAAGCAGGGAATGCACTTTTTTTTTTTTTTCCCTCACCTCTCCCCATCCTTTTTAACTCCTATGGCTGTGAGCAGCCTCGGAGGGCCCATAAGGTTAACAAATTGGGAATTTCAAACCCCTTTGTTTCAGCCTCCCCTGGAACACGCCTGTTGGCTTTGCTGCGGGGCCTTGAACCCAGGAATCCCTCCTGACCCACAGCCCCAAGGCCCCCGAGCTCGCAGGGACAGCCTCAGCAGGGCACTGCCCCAGGGTGAGGAGCCCAGATCTTTGGGGATGAAACAAAATATTTCAGATGTGATGAATTGGACATCTGTTTCATCAGAGGGGAAACCAGGAAAAATTCATCAGCTCTAATGAGAGATGCAAAGATATTTTGGTATGTTGATAGGCTGCCTCCTGCTCCTCACAGCTGGAACAAACACGCTTCCTAATCTATTGGCCCCTAGGAATGATTTTTTTTTCCCCCTGGGCAATAGCTTTTCTTCACATCAGATCACTGGAGTATCAGTAGCACGCACTCGATGCTTTGCATTGTGCTCTTTAGCAGCTTTGGGTCACTGCCAGCCTCCAATTTACCTGCAAGTTGCCTTCCCTCTGGGATGTGAATCCACTCCATACTGGATTTCTTAAACACAATCACATCTTCCTGTGCAGGATTTTATTTTTTATTGAGCAGCTCTACGAGAGCTAAAAGCATTTTGTTTCCCTGCTAACAGGCTTCTACCCCGAGCTTTTCCTGTAGGATTCACCTGCTCCAAATGCTTCCATACCCTCCAAATGTGGTGAACAGGCATGAGGAACATGTTCTTTCTCACACTGAGGACACCTCAGTGTCACCCATCCCCTGCTGCAGTCCGTAGCTCAGTGCTGGTGGACACTCCCATGTGCTGGCTGCTTTATCAAGGGATTGATAAACCTCCTCTTAGATTTTTATCAGCAGCTTTGTGTGGACTCTGAATGGTGTTACAGCATGTCACTGGACCTGATCACCTTTTCCCTTTTGGAGGTTTCATGCACAGATTTAGTTCTTGCAAACTGAACTCTTCAATTCTTTGTGCAAAATTATTTTTCCACTAAATACAATATTATTGACGGAGCTTCTCTGGAAAGAATTTCCTCTCCAGCTCCTGTTTACTCCATTCCCAAGTACTGTGTTATTCTAGGTGCAGGTCTTTTGCTTTCATTTGTACTTTCCTCCTTGCAAGAGGTGGCAGAAGACCAAGTCCTGCCCGAGCCATCTTGCACACCATGGGCTGAACAATGCCATGAAAGATGTCTCTGCTTCTGACCCCAAGTGTGTGCTTTTCACCTGAAAGGCAGTGACCAGAGATGGTGCAAGCTCAGCTGGGATTTTACCCAGCACTTGCAGACCAAGTTTTACATCATTGCCTGAAAGGGGCTGAGTAGACATCTGCCTTTTCCTGGACATCCTTGCAGCTGCCCCAGCAGTGGCCTGTTTCCAAATGCTGACACCCACGTTTATTCAATACTTGATGTAGTAGAGGCTCTTCAGGAAGCTTCAGGATCCTGTCTGAAGCTCCTGATAACAGCTTGTTGTGCTGTTGACACGGTTGCAGATCCTGTGACTCCCCATATTTATTTAGAAGTAGCATTCCAGCTCTCTCTGTTTTTTTTTTTTTTCAAGCCTCCCTTTCATTAAATTGTGCTGATGCCACAGAAAATTGTCAGCTGTCCATTCTTTCCCTAGACAGGGGATATATCTGTATGTATATATATGTATATATGTATGTATAATCAAGGCAAGGGGAGGCGAGGGGTCAGGTGTTGCTATGGAAAGAGACTGTTAATCTGTGACAGGACTGGAACTGTGGGAGGTGAGAGCCTTCCCTGCACAAAATCAACCTTTAAAGCGAAGTTCACCAGCCTTTCTCCAGGGGACACCTGCCCCAAGTTTGCTGATTTGGTAATTTACTCCCCTTACTGCTCGACTTTGATGATGGGTTTTCAACCAGGTTTTCCCTGATCTAAATGTAGCCAAGTCTCAACTAGTCTGGATTAAATTAGAAAGAAGATTTGTGTGAGGTATTGGCTTGAATGCTTTACAAAGACCTTGATGGCCAGGTCCTGGAGAGTATCACAAGTTTCTCAAAAATCCTGTGATGGTTTATGCCAGACAAGCACCTACTTAGATGCATCAGACACCTTTCATTTTAACAAAGGTATCCAAAAAGAAAGAAGTGCAAATTGAAGGAAAGGGAGAGATTATCTCCTGTCTCATCTATTCTGTTAAAGTGATGTCCCTTGCAGACCTCACCTGGGTATCACTCTGGTCCATCCTGGGTGTGGTTTCACCAGGGACTGTCAAGTCAACCAACCTGCAGCAAACTAAACCAATTTTGCTTTTATTTGCTGGCTCCATCACTGGCCAGGAGGATGGAGCAGAAGGAATCCTCCTTTGGAGGTGCATTTGCAGATCTGGTTTCTCTTTGCTCTTTGCACTGACATCCAAGCACACACAAGTGGCGTCATCTTCCCAAGGCTCCCAGTGAGGAGGGGGTTGAAGCAGCCACTCCTGACCCACAAATTGGTCTTCATCTGAGGGCCCCACAAAGCCTAGGACTCAAGTTATTAACCGTGGCTAATTGATTGCATTAACAGTTAAAGTGATGAAAGGTAGATTTGCCAGCTGAATTTCTCACCTACAAAACCTAGGTTGCACTCTGGGTGTTTTTATGCCTTTAGAGGAATTCTCTCTCTGGGTGTATTTTTAGCAGCTTGTCCCATGGCTTCACCCTGGTCTGGCCTAGCGATGGAGACAGAAGTAAAGAGTTAAATCATTTTCTTCCCATACAGCAGGATTTTTCAATCCATTTCACTTGTCCAGCCCCTGCCATTCTTCCTGCTGACTGCAGACCTGCCAGTTGGTGTTGCCTCTCCCGGTCACTTGGAGGTTGCCTCGTGGACCACAAGGTCTTCCCCGGGCAGGGGCTCAACACGGCTGCCTGGAGGAATGTGAATGAGCAGAACCAGCCTCCCTCGGGGTCGTTGGCCTGGTATGATGCTCACACACACCAGGCAATGTGCCACAAGCAACATTTTTTGTTTGTTCTGCCTGGCAGTCTCAGTTTTTAACTTTTTAAAATTTTTCCTTTGCCACAGGAAGCATCGGAGGACTGTGCATTGAGCACTATATACAATAAGAAGAAGTGGATTAAATGTTAAAGTATTAACATTTCCTCGGGTGTCCCTTATCTCTAGCATTTTTAAGTGTTCTTCAGCAGTCATTTGGTTGATCCTGGGATTTTTGTACTGCTTTGGACCTTTAAATCCTGGTAAGAAATCACAGTGCCTGGTTTTTGAATCTTTGCAATGTGAACATTTCTCCTCACAGGCACAGGTTTGTGTGTGTGTGCATACATGTGTGTACACAGAAAAATGGGGTTATGTGCCCCTCTGGAAATCAAACCTGGAAAAAGGAGGGTAGCCCCTTCCTCTACAGCACTTAGAAATATTCCATGACAACTTTCTGCCTTTTGCAGAGTGGATTTTGCTGCAAAACCAGCACTCAGAGAAGGGCTGTGGCCTCAGCATTGCCTTAGGGTCGTTTCTCCTTTCCCACGCAGTTCAGCAATAATGTTTTCAGTCAAGAATAGGGATGGACACAGGATATCAATCATGGGGGTTCTCATGAGATTCCCAATAATAAAACAGGTAAAGTTTTCCCATCCAACCAACACTGCTCAAGTAATTTGAGCATCAAGGCAAACTGAGCTGGTGATGAGCTGCTGCATGGTACTGCTAGGTAAAATAATAAAAAATATTATATGAGCATAAATTAAAAAAAACAAAAACCCCACCTGGCCTACTCAGAACTTTGTCCTGCAATTCAAGATGCTGCCTGATGTGATTATCAATGGTCACTGGTGACAAGGTGACTGGTGAGAAGAGGAAGAAAGCAAGAGCTTGTGGTATGCCAGGGGCAGACAAAAGAAAAGTCAGGAAGAAACAAAGCACACTTTCCAGAGCAAAGAGATTACTGAAAGAGAGGGGCTGTTTTTGTAGCAAAGAGCAGGTTTTCTTCACAAATGAGTCTGAATAGCACAATTATAGAGATGGGGTTGCATTCCTTCACTTGGGAATCCATGGCTTGTTTGCTAGTGAGGAAAGCGGGATGCAATCTCCTTGGTCCTACAGCGAGTCTATCCCAAATAAAAGCAAAACTGAGTAAATTGGCTGAGAGTTTTGTTTGCTTTTGTGGGGTTGTTTTGTGTGGAAATGTGTGCCTCGTTAGGCAGTGTCCATCCACATCAGTGCAGGCGCTCCCAGAATCCAAAAGTGTTTACAGGTTAAATTACAAATGAAGAAAAACTCCCAGTGTCTGCTTTAAATTAAGGGATGACTTATGAGACAGATTTTCTGCTACCTTTGACCTATCTGCTACAATCTTGACAATTTTTTTTTTAAAGCTATCACCTCAGTGCCATTTCTTAAGTGATAGGAAAGAGGGATTATCCACTCTGATGTGCCACGAAGGGAGGATTGGGGGAATGGAGGAAAAGAGGCAGTTGTACAAGTTGTGACTAAACAGATGATCCAAGCTGGCATCACTGACGAAAAAGAAACTGAGATATAGTAGGAAAGAATGAAATATGTAAAAGAAGAAAGAATATGGGCATCTGGGAAGTGAGGTTAACAAGTATGACCTTGCCGAAGGAGGGAAAAAAAGCAGTGTTAAGGATATCTGGAGGATAAGCACAGGATGGTGGGAAAAGTGATTTGTCACTTGGTTTTTGGGATGGACAGACAGACAGGAGGCTGTGGTGAGGAAGGAGACACAGAAAGGGGCACACAGCAGACCAGGCTGGCCCTCAGAAGGGAGGTGGAGGGAAGGTGACAGGTTGGGGGAGGCGGGGATGGCTGGCAGCCCGCGAGGGGATGGGGTGGCATTGTGAGTGCTGCTGCTGTCAGGGATGGCAGATGACAGGAGGAGGATATGGGGAATATGGGAGAAGAAAGAGCTCTCAGCCCCCACCACTGACATGGGAGGGGTGAGTGCAGCTTCCATCTCTCAGTGTAGTTCCTCAAAATCTGGGGCCATCTGGACACAGTCCTGTCCCTCCTACAAGCTGTCAGCGGCACCGAGGGACTGCTCTGGCAGCCAGGACTCCCTGGCACATCCAAGAAGCTCCGTGCTCATGGCCAGGAGGGCAGATGGCACCGGATTCACTACAGTGGCTTTGCACCACCTGGTGTCCCCTGTTCGGGGGAGTCCTGCAGAGCCAGGTGAGCCGGGCCCTGGGCACGCTCCTGTCACTCAGCCGGGCCCTGCAGAGCCACAGCCCCATCAGGGGACACCTGAACACCTTGGAGGATGTGAGCCATGGTGTGAACGTTCAGGATGGCCACGTTTGGTTCTGGCTGGCTGTGTTCTGTCAGGCATCACCAGAGCAGCAGCTCGAGATGGGTGGCAAAGCAGGAGAGTGAGAACTCGGCTGACACAACGTCTGCAAAGGAACAGATATTTGCAGTGATCAGCGTCTTCAACCCCATCTTCTCAGCACTTCCTCTGCTCAGTGCAGACCCGATTGATCCATAATTTAAAATTTGGGCTGGTGTTTTGAGTGGCAGTGGGTATGAATAAGAGTCGCTGAAAATGTTGGTAATTTCTGCTCATGCTCACCTGTACGTCAGGGATTATTTTATTCAAGAAACGTTTCACTAAGCCTTGACCTTCCCAAGAACAACACTGGTTTATTACTGCAAATCTGATAAGGGGGATCTGCAAAGTGAATGCTTTGGGGTAAGAAAGTGATATGTGGTTTTTTCCTTACAATGCCAAGGACTGCAGCTCTTCGCTCTACAAAAAACCAAACCAAACCCAACAAACAAACACACAAACAACTAAAAAATCATGCCAAAAACGAAAGCTGTAATAAGGACAGTATAAAATTTTGTGTTAGAGGAGATGGCATGGGAAGCAAGGGGTGACTGTGAACTGGTTGAAAGGTCAGTTGTGCCTGGCTGACGAGGGCTGGCTGTTTCTCCTGCCACCCCAGGCACTGCCTCCTCACAGATGCTGTTCCTGGGAGAGGGAAGAGGTTGTGGTCCACTGGCTCAACCCTCAGCCCTAACAAACTCTTCTGGCAGAGGAGAGACTGAGACTTTTAGCTTGAATCCCATATGTGCATATATTTCTTCCAGTGGAAAATAAAAATGCTTAAAAATAAATGACATCTATTTCTGTTGAACTGCAAGACTTCTCCAGTCTAGGTATGACATTCTGGCCAAAACTTTTGAGGCAGAGATCCTCCCAGAAGAAAAACAGATTGACCCACAGTGAAGATATCCAGAAAGTGAAACAGAAAGATAAATAGAAGGTTTGAACACAAGTTTTCTCTGCATGATAAACAGGTTCCCTATTAATGACTACTAATGACAATTATTGATCATTCAGTGAAGAGGAGGAGAAAAAAAGAGAATAAAAAAGATTTTGGATTGATAAATTTGCAAACGTTTAAAATTTATTTTATCACAGAACATGAAAATACATGCAAGGAGTTAATACATAAACAACTAATGAAATATCTATAAACACACAGATAAGTGTGCACACATAGTGCAGTAGTAGAAAGCAGAGCCCAGTTTCAAAAACTGATCTCAGACCACTGCCCAGCTTTGGGGCTGCACTAAATTTGGGAAGTACACATAAATGAAAGCCCTGAAGCGTGTGACACCAGTCCCTGAGATGGCCCACCCCAAACTCCCCTTTTAGACAGGGTGAAAAGTTGGAATGCAGTGACACTGTAGCCTTGGCACAGGTACTGGATAAAACACTCTTAAGTGCAGTGGATGTGGTTCAGGGGAGGGACATATTAGCTGCAAATATCATTAAAGCAGTCACCAATTTAAAAATGCATAAAATGCAGAAGAAAGGGAGCCATAGCAAAACCTGTTAGTGATAAAATTGGAACGAGAAGCACTGTGTGCCCAGCTGGTTAAATCATGATGGAGGGCAAAATCAAGTGAAAAATAAACACCAGATTTAGAAGCACACTTTATATATCTGGCAGACTGCAGGAGCTGGTGCCACTGAGGAAGAGACGTATGTAACCACATCAGAACTGCCCAGTTCTGTTCAGACCTACACAGAATATTTGTACCCAGCAGAGTCTCAGCCATGGCCACTCGAGCAGCGAGTGAGCAGTGACCCAGCTCTACCCTCGCTGTCCTTGCTGACAGCGAGGGCTGGACTCAGACCCTCAGAACAGATTTATCTTCACAGAATCGTGGAGTCATAGAATCCTAGAATGGTTTGGGTTGGGAGGGACCATAAAGATCATCTCTTTGCAACCCCCTGCAATGGGCAGAGACACCTTTCACTAGCCCAGGTTGCTCCAAGCCCCATCCAACCTGGTCTTGGACACTTCCAGGGATGGGGCAGCCACAGTTTCTCTGTGCCAGGGCCTCACCACCCTCACAGGGAAGAATTTCTTTCTAATATCTAATCTAAATCTACCCTCTTTCATTTTAAAACCATTACCACTCATCCTATCACTACACTCCCTAATATTGTGAAGATCTATATCTCTTCTAACGATCTAGAGGCAGTTTTGCAATCAAAAATTTCAGAATGGTATTTGCACCTACTAGGTGGCTTCCGTGCTCAACATCCATTGATTTTAACACAGGAGAAGTTTTTCAAACTTCTTTTATTTTCCTGATTAGTTCCTACGAACACTGCTTCTGGGTGTCCCAGCTCTCATGAAAAATCAAAGGAAGCCTGCATGCAAAGCAAAAGCACAGTTGTCACTTTCGTTTACTCATGCTTGTCCCAGAAAATGAAAAGAGGCTTTTTCTCACTTTGTTTTTTTTTAATGCACTCATGCAACACAGTTGTGTTTGGAGTTAAACTTCTTATTGTCATGTTGGAAACCCAAACTGTGAATGCAAATTTCCTGATGGCTTAGTACCAGACCTGCGAGTCTCGTTGCAGAGACATCTTTGAAATTTTGGCCTCATTTTGTAGTGACACAGTGACAGATTCCTCTTGTAAGGAAATTCTGGTGAGCAGAGTGCCTGGAGGTTTGGCTAATTTGCTAGGATTACAGTTTGGGTTTTAATGACAGTAGTTTAGCTTTCCCTGAAACCAACAAAATAGAGCTCTGCTTTTAGAGAAAACCAAACCCACAAAGATACAAAAGTAATCTCGTCTGACTGGTGTTCCAAAGCTCCCAACTAAGCCTGTGTTCCCCTTGTCACATTTCTTCTGCTAGAACCTGGGTCTGGTTTTTAATGTCCTTCCACTGGTTTGAGCAGCCGGGATTGTTGGGAACCTCACTTTCACCCGTTTACTTCAGAAATTAATTGGGATTTCTGTCTCATGCTGATCCTGAACACGTACCTTATATGACTTCTCCTCTTAGGTTCTCATTTAAGGACCCAGTGGGATGGGTGGGATGGCTCCCCTTCTGCCATCCTGAGCTTGTGCTGCTCTGCCACACAAAAGGGAAGCCTTGTGCCAGGATCAAGTGCACCAACTCCTCCACTTGTTCAAAAACACCTTTTTATGACAGAAATTCTTCTCAAGCCCTTGCCAATTAAGCTCAGTTTAATAACTCTGACCATTTATGTGACATATTTCATCTTGGAAGAGCTAATAAAACCACAAATTACTGTTCACAGTGCTCCCCAGAGGCAGATCATCATTATCACATCTTCACTCCTTTGATAGGGAAACTGAGGCAATGTGTTTTTAGGACAACAGAGCAGAGTCTGTGCCAAACCACCCAGGTGAGTTCAGTGCTGTGCAGCCTCCCATGCGGGACAAAATCTTCTTCTGCTGGGTATAATGGGAGAATCTCCTGTTTTTCTTCAACAGCAAGAGGCAAAGGTGAAAAAGGGAAGCCAGGCCATGAAAATGATGTCCGTGTGTCCTTCAATTCTCTGCTGGGCATTTGAACTTAAAATGCCAGCAAGACTCTTCTCCCTTGCTCCCGAGAGGAAAGCTATATCTGGAGTAGGGCAACATGCCTTAATTTGTGAAATTTAATGCCTTCGAAGCACCACCAAAGCACAATTAGCAAATAAAAAACCCCCAGAAGTCAAGGCAAGAGACCTGAGTATGTAGTTCAGACATCAAAGGAATATTACCTGTGCTTTCATCTCCCTTTCCTCTTGTGAGTCAAAGATACAACGTATTGCTGCATATTTTAAGCATTTTCTGTTTTGAAAGCTTAAATGTCAGTGTAATTACCCCAATGGTAATTTCTGTTGTGCTGTTCCAGGCTGGTACTTCAGCAGTCTCCCAGTTTTCACCTGATGATCTCCACCTCTGCCTTTGGTAAGTTTGTGTCCAGTTCGCTCTGGATTTGAACTGGTTCACATTCCTTGACAATCTGCTTTGAATGCTGCCAAATGAGGTATGGTACTGCCTTTTGGGGGGCATCTTTGGTATCCTACTTTCAGTTGGTTCCCCTATCCTCTTTCCCAGTTGCAGGATCCCCTTGGCTGGAACTAGACCCACAGTTCAGAGCAATCTGTAAGGTAACCACCTGGAACAGAACATAACTTTTTCCTTTTTCTTTTTTTCCATCTTTCTTTCTTTAGAATGAACTCTGCAGTTGAGGATTATTGAGAAATCTGCTTGAAAATGATGCATGAAGAACATCCTTTATGGTCCATCTTGTGGCAAAAAGCGGGTATTTCTTTGCTCATTTGAATGTCAGTGGATTATTTTTGCTGGTGCAATGTTTTCAAGAGATAAAATACTCCCCACTGTGCTACATGCAAATCTCTGCAATGTAAACATAAATAGTTGTTGCACATGCATAATCAAAGACATTTTTTATAATTATTGTTGGATAGTTCAGTCCTCTAATAGCATCATCTGGTGTAAATCAGTGTAGCTCTACTGAAGCCTGCAAAGCCCCTACCGATTTGTACCAGATGGGGCTCAAACTCTTCACTCTAAGTTTAGTCCTTCTGAAAAAATATAAAAAAAAAAAAAAAAAAAAAAGGAGAAAAAAAGCCTGGTAGTCCTTGAAAATGAAGTTCTTTATTCATCCATGGGAAGCTGGTAGAGCAAGAGTGGCAGAGACTTTTCTTCATCCATACTCAGCCCTTGTCTGGGGAGAACATTTCTGCCATGAGGGAAAGCAGGAGGTTCTGTGCCAAGTTCTTGGTCCCTCTGCTCAGGCTTTTGCAAAGATTTGCCAGATAATGTCATTTATAACATGAACTCCTTTCTGCCAAGATTTGGACCAAGCCCACCAGCTCTTTAGCACAGGCCAGCAGACACTGCCAGATGCTGAGAATTTTCAGTTGTTCACAACCTGTGCTGCATTTTTAGACACCTAAAGGTAAAGGGCTGGAAATCTGATTTTCTCTCCCCAGAGCGATCTTGTTTCACTGTCATTCAGCATTATCTTTTCTCCAACATTGTACACAGCACAAGGAACTTTCTAAAGCTACTTTGACACCTGACTTGACTCCAGTTGGAGACAACAACCTCAATCCCATCCATCTGGTGCTCTGTAGAAAACTGTGCTCTGAGTTAATATAAAATACAACAATTAGCAGCATCTATTTTCACATATTAATTTAGAGTACATCATCCAAATAGATGCTAGTGGAAGCTGCCCATGTGGATTTTAATGCTATAAATATACATTTATTCCCACATCATCAACAGTGTATTAACTGGTGTACACAGTGTTTTACCAACAGACACAAAGTTAATTTTGCTTGCATAAAAAGAGGTGGAAATTAGGAGTTTGCTTCCCCTCTTTTGAAGGCTGATAGCAAAAATATCCACTAAATACTGAATATTACTTATTAATAATAGACTGGAGGACAGAGTTTTGACAGAAGTGAAGAGTACACACATACACACAGTACGGATGTATCCACCTCCCAAACAACTAAAAGTCTGCATTACTATGATCAGCTCTTTCAGGTTTACCTGCCAGATTTTTTCCCCCCGTGTTCTCCATTTTTCGATAAGATCCTCCACAAGAGTTGCTGTTGTTCTTGTATAGGCTTGACGAGGACATAAACTTTTTTGCAAGAAGCCTGAGCTACTGTTAGCAGCTCCTGAAGAGCTCCAAGTCTGACGTGGGTTTAATTTGTGGTGAGTGCCATGGCAGAACTGTCTAACAATATAAGTCTGTTGGACATGTCGTCTGGGCTGTCACGTTCAATTTGCACATGACCTCCTGGCCAAAAAACGGGAAAGAAGTGGTAGAATGTGGGACTGAAAGCTTATATTATTGCTTTGACAGCTTCACTCATCTAGAAGTAATGCAAAATGCAATTTATATTTATACTCTCTGACCTTCTGTACAGAGAGTGAAACTATCTAATGATGGGCCACGGTAGCAGAGAAAGAAACAGATCTCAATACAGCTGGAATTTGTCTACATTTTTTGCTTTTCAACCATTCAATTACAGTCAAAAGATAAATGAAACATGAAGAGTGCCTTGCTTAGGTAGTGACACAATTATTTTATAGTGAGTAGGTTCTGGCTTTGAGCCTTGGCAAAGGTTGCCATGCACGCCTTGTTTCACTAGATACAGATAATCTGCCTGCTCCCACCGGACAGATCCCCTCTGCTCGGAGGTGTGTCGTCCTGCCCATCACAGGAGGAGCAGAAAGACACCAGCAACTCGGTACCACTCTTCCCCTGCATTTCAATATCCTCCAGAAAGGCTGATGCTCTAATCCTATTAACCACGACAAATCAAGTCAGGCCCGACCGTAAACGGGACGTGAGGCGTTTCTGTGGAAAACAGGCAAGACGGGAAGAATGTGCCACGTTCTTCTCATCTGAGCAGCAGCACATGGGTTTGTGTCTTCCCAGGGAAAAGAAATAAATGCATCAGCCTTTGATTGTGACAGTAACCAGCAGGTAACACCTGAAGATCCTTAACAACACGGCTCAGAGCCGATATCCTACTGCCACAGCTCAGCATCCTTCAGAGGGGTTCACTGCAGCCACGACTGTTCAGAGCAGCACAATTTGGCTCAAAAATTCACCCTCCAGCTGCATCTGTTTCTCCCTTCTCATCCAAACGAGACACAGGATTTGAAGGAAAAGTTATTTGCAGGGATGAGCATTAAGAGAAGATATCAAACACAGAAAACAGAAAGTGTGGGATTTATACATCTCAGTGTATTTTGGACAACTACATCAGTTTGAACTCATCTCTTCACTCCATTGATCCATCCTGCTTTAAACAGGACTCCATCCAAAGTCTACTGACTTTAGTAGTGAGAGTTTCATAAGTGGTTGTAGGCTGTGAAACAGGTTTAGAAATTAGGTGTTCATATAAACCAGTCACTTGTTTTCTTTTTCTGTTGTAATTGCTTTTTTCTGGTTTGCCATGTTTTGTTCTTGTAAACTGAATTAATTAAAAAAAAGTTACTGGACAAAGATTTCAACCGATATCCAACCTTCTCCATGGAATTCTTTTTTTAAAACGTATGTGTTGACAATAATGATTTTGAAACCATGAAATTGATGGTCACTGTAGAGTTGATATGTCAGAAAAAAATAAAAATGTGGAAACAAAGGCTATGAGAAGGTCATGTTTCATAAATAAATACAGTAAGATAACTAAGACAAAACAGTTCAATGATGAGAGGCTGAGCTAAGATTAATATGCAATTTATCTTTCTTTTGCTTTGTTTCTCAGCGAGAAAGAGCAGTTTGTCCAAACTATTAGTTATCCTACAGGTTAGAAAATTCTTACTTCTGCACTTTTGGGAGCAGAATATAATTTTATTTATTAGATTATAAGAAAACTTGGTATCTTACTGATTTGTGTAGCTTCTTCCTCTGGCCCCTGGCTTTCCATGGTGTAATGTTTCAGCCTGTGGGTTTAAGCCTCAGGCCACACGTGAGGGCTGGGACCCCTGGGGTGACTCCCTGGGGGCGAGGGGCAGCTCTGAGGATGACCAGGGCTGTGTGGGGAGCACTTAGCAGCGTGGACTTCACAGTTGGTGCACATGGTTAAATCAATACCCACCTCCCCAGGGCTCCTCCAGCCAAAGAGCACTGCAGCCCGGCCGGGGGGATCCAGCCAGGGGATCTGCTTCCTTTTCGTTCCTTTTTTCCCAAGTGGACAGCTAGAATAGAAAACATGAGTTAAAACAACCAAAAAAACTCGCTAGACAAAACCAGCCCAGATCCAAGCCTAGGGCTGACTCCTGCTGGTGCCACCACAGGCTTTGCCCTTGGCAGAAGGAGGAAAGGGATGAGGCCTCTGCTTTGGGTGGAGGGAGAGGAACACCCCCGGATAATTGCAAGGTTGTTTTTGCAACCTCTTGCCCAGCAGCTGGTTCAGCAAGCAGTGTCTCCTCTCACACACTCCACAGATCTTTTCCAGCTGAGTCACTAAATCAGAAAAAAATGGAGCAGTTGAGCTGGCATTTTAGAGGACTGATTTGGAGGGGGGTGGGAGGAAGAAATCCCCCTCCTTTGTCTGTACCTTTTTTTTTTGTTTTTTCCACCAAGCTGCTGGAGTGAAGCAGTTAATAGTGATTTTTTTTTTTCCATCATTTTTAATCCACAACCCTGCCCTGTACCTGCCCTTATAATCCCCTAGCATGTGCTGGTGACATCACATGGCCATCAGCTCCCAGCTCCATCCCTGTGACTGTCATTAACTGTTACAAGCAAATGAAAAATGACTGGGAGACTCGGTGGCTCCCACCAGTGACCTTGGGTATTATTAGAATGACCTCGCTTTGGCTGGACCATAAAAAAAAAAGAAAAACCTTTCTTGATATCATCGCTGGAGCTGACTGAGGCTGTTTGCAGTGAGGAGCGGGGAAAGGAGTGGAGAAAACCATTAAAGAAAGCAAAGTAAATGTTATGCAAAGATGCAGTGGCCATAAATGCTTGATCAGAGGCGCAGCCCCAGCAGCAGTCCCGCAGCCTGACCCCTTGCCAGGACATGCTGGGCAGTGCTGGGGTTACAGAGCACCTTGCTGGGAGTATTTTTTAACCAACCTCCTCTTTGTTGTTTGTTTGCTTGGCTTTAAAGGAAAATAAATCACGTGTAACCACTTAAGGGCTTATTGGCCTCTCACACCTCATATTCTGACATGCTTTTCTGGTCCTACACACAACTCTAAGCAGAGGAGGGAACAGACTGGGCAGGATGAACATTTTTTGTGCAGTAAAACACAAGGAAAATGTGTTTTCATGTCTCTGTGTACATACACCTCCTCTGTGTGCAAACACACATATGTACAGTGCATGTTTATTCATGTACATATGTATATAAGCATAAGTACAGCACTTAGACACGTTCATATTTGTGGTCGTGCATTGTTCTCAATGCACAGGAATGTGGACATAAAAGGAACAAATATTCACTGCACGTGTCTGATGTTGCCTTCTATATAACATATAATAGTAAATATGTCGATATCATACAGTGGTCACATTTCTTCCAGCGTGCCCTAGAGATATTAGCAATAAAAATAAATAGTAAGAGTCAGAATTAATAAGAATGAGCATGATTATGAGAATAAGAATAAGTAAGAATAATTCACATATCTGGGCTGGGCCATGAGGATGTTCTGCTGTTCAGTGCCCTCCCTGGCAGGGACCTGCAGGCTCCCCCGGGGCAGGGGCTGCCCAGGACCCCCAGCCCTGCTCCCAGTGTGGTGCTGGGTGACCCCGCCGGGCTGCAATGCCCTACCCGGGGGGCTGGGTAGGGACCGGCTGCCCTCGGGGTGCCTCGCTGTGGGACAGTTAAGGCCCTGGAAGCGCACAAAAGAGATCCTCCCACCGCTGTCCCGCCTGGCTCCTCCGCTGTCAGCTGGAAATGGATCTGATGCCCTCTGGACTTTAACTCCCGACGAAAAGGGCATTTTATTACAGGTTATGACAAGTTGCAGAGAGACTGGGAGAACTCAATAAGAAGAAAGCAAGCGGAATGCAGGGGCGGGAGGGGGATGCTGCAGAGGCTTGGCAGGCAGCAGGAGGATGAGTTCAGGCGGGAGGTGTGGGCAGGGGCGCTGCTGCAGCCGCGGGAGCGCAGCGCATCCTCCGCCGGGCAGGGGCTCCGCTCAGCGGGGCGGGGGCTGCTCGGCAGAGCTCCTCATCGGAGAACAAGGAGCAAAGAGCACCAAACCTCTATTTTTCTCTCTAAAATCGGTGCTTTCTGCGTGTCTGGAGAGCTCCTGTCCTCTTTGCACCGCGCAGGGCGCTCTGTGTGCGACTGAGGCGGGAGGCACCGGCTGCAGGTGGCTTCCCCACCCAAATCCTCCGTGTCCCTCCTGTTCTGGGGCCGGGAGGGCACCTCTGCCGGGCTGCACGGGGCTGGTGCAGCCCCGTCGTGCCAGGCGGAGCGGGCAGGGAGCGGCCCTGGCTCTCGCATCCCGCTCCTTGGACCCGTCACGTCTCCAAAAGGATGCCAAGGACTTTCTGGAGTCTGTCAAGCAGTCAGTACTTCTGTCTTTAGTGGCATCCTCATAGACAAACTTCGCAGGTGTTAAAAAAATATGCCGGAAAATAATACTACTAATACTAATAAAAAAACGTCAACAAGCTTAACAGCTGCTCAGGGACACTGCAAACCATCTGATTTTGCAGGATAGGGCTACCATCCTAATTCTCCCTGGCAGCTTTTCAAGCGCGTTTCATCGCTGGTTGCCAACGGAGGATGGCTCTGTCTCTCCCTTCGAGCCCTGCCGGGTGTCTCTGGGAGCGGTTTGGCACCGGGAAAATCAACTCCCATCTCGGGAGCTGGGGGAAAAAGATAAAAACAAAAAAGAAAAAAAAGTGCTGGTGTCTGGAAAAAAAATAGTAATAATTAAAAAAAAAAAGTTTACAAGTGTCAGACTGTAAATGTAAGAGTTTCAGCCGGGATAATGCTGTGCCTTATGGCAGGTGAGCACTGCACGGGGAGCCCCTCACCCTCCACGGGGCAGGGAGAGACGCGACAATCGCAGACAGTTTGGGGACACTCGTGTGCTTCAAGAGCCCAGGGGTGACCTCTGTGCCAGCCTGTCACCCCTGTGCAAGCCACGAGGCGCACAGGGTTCCGTCGGCAGGGCTGAAGGCAGGAATCACAGCACGAAGCACTTCTGCATCCCTTCCCAAAGGATGCTCCCCCAGCCCTCTCCAGCCGGCCGGGTGACTGTCAGTTTGTTATTTCTCTTCGGCTTGTGGGTCTTGTTTCGGGTTTATATTTATTTTTGAAGTGTTGAAGCCCCAGCAACACCAGGGGTTTTCTCGGAAGGAAAAACAAACCCCAACGAAATCCCAGAGCAATCTTCACCGCAAAGCAGAGCTGCCTGTTTCTGGAAATGATGCTTGCAGGAAGGGTGAAAGTCATGAGCCTCTAACCAAAAATGTAACAAACCCTGGCCAGGATCACAAGGGCAAACTTCCCGTGGGCCTCGGGGTTTGCTGTTATCCTTGCTTACACTGATAAGTCCTTTTGCTAAATCCCTCAAAGTTCCTTGCTCTTCCCTTTCATGTATAAAGTTTCCAAAATCTAACAGATAAGACAGATTTACTGTTTCTGGATAAGACTTATGGCCACACATAAGAGACCACACTGCAAAAGATCAGTTAAAACGTGTTGCAGCCTCAATGAAAGACTGTGGAAAAATAAAAGTGTTTTTACTTTAAACGATAGCACGAGGAAAATAATAATATAGTAAGAGGAGAAAAGAGGCAGCTCCCAGAAGAATAAAGACATTTTCTACTCCGCTGTCACTCGTGTTTTCACCTGTATCTGCGCTCTCCAGAGCAGGCACTGTGGCTCAGGGACCCGCTTTTCTTCTCCTTTTCTTCTGTTTTATATCAAAATGCAGCTGACACCTTCACAGGTACATGACATTATCCGCACTCACACTCGAAGATAGTGCTGGGGAATGTGGTGGAAGGATGTGTCAAGGATGAGGCAGGAAAGTGCAAATTTAGAAAATCTTGGAAGTTTTTCTAGAAGCCGCCTGAAAAGACAAATTAGTGGGGATTCCTGAGATTCTAACATCTCATTTTAAAAGTTTTTTTCGATACCTTTATCATTTAAGGAAGAGTGACAAATTTCCTAAGAGTCAACTATTTGTTTCTCCCCCTTCAAGGGGGGACAAGTTTTTGCCTACATTTGCAGTCGCTGCTGTTTTGTTGCATCGCTGCTTTTGGGGAAAGAGAGCCCAAACCCAACTTCCTCACCTCACTGCTAAATCTCAGCCTTCCTTTGGTTATCCAAAACTATTTGATTTTGAGCCGGCGAGTCCCGCAACTTTTAGAAACCGGAACAGAGAAATATCCCATGTGAAAGTATATTAGCACTCAGGGAGACAAATCACAGCACGGTGGCTAAAATAAAAATCAAATAAAATAAAGTACATGTTCTCGCTGAGGTTTATTTGTAATTCATCTGGTTTGCTCTTTTTTTTTTTTTTTTTTTTTTTTATTTTTTGTAGTAGTGAAAGACTCGAAGGGACGAGTAACAACTTTAAAGGTAAATAGGAGAGGTGAACGGGGGATCCTAGGAAAAGGAAATCCAGGCGGGGGTGCGGCTGCTGGAAACCAGGAGTTGCTTTGCTCAATCTCTGAGAGATGGGCGAGCAGACACAACCCTGGAGCCAGGCAGCAGGAATTGCCCCTCTGCTAGAGGCAGAGAGGGCATCGCCCTTCCCTGGGTGCCCCCAGCCCTCGGATAATAAACTCAAGTGTCTGCCTGTCTCAGCCCTGCCCATCTTCTTTAGCCAACTTGACAAAGTGGAAGAAATATGACATGTGAATTATTAAAGAGGAGGCAGTTGACTCCTAACCTCCGTTGCTTTTTCTCAGAACCCATTACCTGAGAATTTATCTTGCAGGAATTACAGTGTCTGAAAGCTTCGGGAGGAGCAGCGAGGAGGGAGGGGGGCGTTTGAATAAGAGTTTTGAAGAAATACCGCTGAAAAGCACCGGGTTTCACCTTAGCATTTGCACCACTCAAGAGGTGGATAACGTGTTAGAGAAAACAAGCCATTCCTCCTTAGAAGTGGATCAGGTCGCCACAGGGAGCCAGGGAATAAAATCCGGACTGAATTTAAAACGGCTATCACCACTTAAATACCTTTAAAAAGTAGAAAGGGGGAAATGGAGAGCTTTTTCGTGCTTAAAGTTTGTCCTTTAGCCCCGTTCTTAAAGTTAACGAGCGCTCTTGATAAATAATGTCCCCACCCGCCCCGGGTGAAGAGGGGCTCTGCAGTGTGTCCTGCTCATCCCCCGGTACCCAGAGACGGGATTAGTTCCCTGCCAGGGACTCAGAGCCCGGCGTCTCGGGGGAAAAGCACAAACTCTCGGTATAGACTCCAAAGTTTAGAGGATCTGCCATAACCTTCCCTACAAAAGTTTGACAGTGCGATGGAACTGCCGGGTAACTCTCAGGCCGAGCAAAGTGTTGGCTGATTTTCTCCCAGGAATTCATAGAGGAACAGATTGAATGGCACGGACATTGATTTGCCTTTTAATTTTTTATCTCTCGCCCCCCACCCCCCCATTAAAAAAATTATTTATTTTATTTAGAAAGGGGAAAAACCACTTTGGGAGAGAAGAAGACGGGGGTGATTTTTCCGGTGCTTTGGGCACAGATTTGTATCTACCGCTGCCAAGCCTAAGGTAATAATTGAATCTCTCCCAAATCTCGGTGATAGAGCAGTCAGAAATGACTCCATCTGACAGCAGAGCCATGAGGCAAGTGATGGATACTATTGTCCGAGCCTGACCCTCCATTAACACCACCTATCAGCATCTGTATTCTGTCACCAATTCCCATGCCGGAGCCAAGAGGGGTGACTCTAATATTCTGAGCACATTGAAGGCTTCCATGCTGAGTTCAACCCTGCATCAACTAAATGGGTGGAGAGGATGACCTAAACCTTGCTCTCTCTATCTCCACTCGCCTTATTACCCCACTCCAATCCCATTGTTTTGCAGGTGCCTGCAATTTGCTCCTTATCTCCTCACTGTTTATGAGGGCTCCTTTTTATGAATACAAAGGGAGAAATGTTATTAATATTAATTAACAAAATAAAAAATGAAGCAGTTTTGGGAATCCACCAAATGAATAATCTCATCCCCTAATTGGAGATGAAGTGGTGGTGGGGGGGAGGAGGTGTAAGAGAAACAGATGACCTACTGGGTGACAGGCACAGGTTGGAAGGGTGACATTTTATTGTAAGCCTCCCTATGAAAGGAAGAAAAGGAAAGGACCAGTCAATTTAATGCAGGGACCAAGAGTGCAAGAGTGTTGCTAAGAGACAGAGATGCTGCTAAAGTTCTGTGAGAAGCTGTACCCTGACCTTATGCAAATGGAGGCTTCCAACTCTTTGTGGAAAGGCTGCAAATTCCACCCACTGTGTCACCAATACCTGGCATCGAGCCTTTTATTCAAATGTTCTCTAAAAACACACACGCAGAGGATGTGACAAAGCATGACACATTTAGGGCTGGAAGGGGGGGACGCGAGGGGGAGGAGCAGGGAGGGGGAAGGACAGATCTCATGGTGGAAATGTCACCCATCCATACCTCCCAGAGCCTGTCATCTTCCCGAGCTGAGAGGCGAACCTAAGGATTCCTAAATTACCTTAATCCAGACCTATTAGGAGTCATAAATAGCATCTTTTCCTTGTGCGTGGGAGAGGCTTTGGGAAAACAGAGGAGCCACCACGATGTGCTGGCTGACACATCTCTGCACCTACATCTGCAGCACCTAGAGCTGCCCAGGGACTTCCTCCTGGATCTGATCACTCCCCATGGTCAAAACGAGACAGAGAAAACTCTTAGCCAGGGCCCAGAGCTACCGGAAAGCATTAAATCTGGGGGAGCAGGGAGGTGGGGACGCTCCCAGTTCAAACACAACCTTCACCAAAGATTCAAGGTGAAGAGAGCGACTCCAGCGCTGTTTTTTCTCACTGCAATCAGCGGAGAGTAAATACCCGGGTAAATCAATACAGTTCCCCCGCTGACGGAAAACAAGGCTGGGGTTTTTTTTTTAATGGAATCTGAGTTCCAGACGGGCATCAGAGTAATTGAAGAGTTATCTCGGGGAAAAAAATAAATCTACAAAACCAGTTATGCCAACTTTCTTCCTAATACATTAAACACCTGTGGATGCTGCATGCGGGGCTCCTCAAAGCCCCCAGACTTTTGTCTCCCTGCACCTTCCTAACACACAAATGGCAAATTTGTATTTTGTCACGAATGTGCAGGTTTGCAATGCAGCGAAAGTAAGGGCTGTTTGTGCTCAGAGTGATAAATAATAACAATAAAAAAGAGCAGAGTGACCTGGGCATCTCCCTCGAATGGGAGAGAGATGAAAGTGCTCCAGGACAGGCTCGCCCTGCCGGGCTGAGCTTGCGGTGGTTAAATTCGATACCTCTCTGTTTTCCACGAGATCTGGAAATTATCGGTTTACTTTCATTTCAGTTGATCCTCGGGGCACTTTTGGGACTCCGGCGGCCAATTTTCCTTTCACAGGAGATAGGATTTCTCTGTCCGCCCTGAGCAGCAACTGAAAAGTGACTCAGCTGCGGTCTGCAAAGTAAGGTGATGCCTGATTACTCATCTTTGAGACACTCGGGCTTTGCTTGGACTTCAAACCGTCTCGGAAAGTCGAGCTGGGGGAAGCAATCACAAAACTTCCAACCCCTCTGTCACCATGGGATCCACCTGATTCTCCTCGGCCCCATCCCTCGTCGGGGAAAAGCTGCTTTGGGCACCTCCTGTTCTCAGGATGCCCCAGAGCAGATGGAAAACATGACCCTTCACAAGTAAACGACTCAGCCCGGTGGCTGGAGGTGGCACTGAGAGGACCGTGCTGCTTCCTGCGGTGCCACCCGGGCTCCGGGGCTGCTCCCCGCGCTGCCCTGCTCCGCCCCGCGGTGCCCCGCGCATCCCCCCGCGGGGCCGGGGCTGCAGGTCCCCTCTGCGCCAGGTGGACACAGTAAATGAAGTTACCCGTGCAAATTGCCCGGTATATATGTATTTTTTTTTAATAATAAGAATTTTCATAATGTGCACAATACTATTAATATTTCATATTATCAGTGCGTGTATGGTGAACTTTGTAATGGGAAATTCAATCGCCGCTGTAAATATTAATAGAATATGAAATGAAGCCGCAGCTTCCATGTAGCACTGACAGTAAAACGGAGTGAACATGTGGTGGCCCTGGGGCAAGATAGGCCTTTCCTCTTGTCTCTCTCGCTTTATTACATTAGCCCGAGCCTCTCCTTACAGTCCGGGGCTCAGAAGCTGAAGTTCACAGGTCAGCCATGACAAATGTCCCCACGTCTAGCCAAACAAGACCCCCTGGCCTTGCCGTTACATCTGCCCAACAAGCCCCTGGAGAGCGCTTAGGGGCGGCTGGCGCAGGTAAAGAGCTCCTTAGCGCAACTTCCCAAACGCATCCGAGGCGCGGAGGCGCCCGCGGCTCCTCCAGGGGTGGCCGAGGGGACCCTGCCACCCCTCCCCGCCGCCACTGAGCCCAGCGTGGGTGCCCTGGCCCGAGCTGCGCTTTCCCGGCCGGGTCCTCCCTCTCCGAGGAGGCACCCGCAAGGTTCGGGGCATCCCCGCGACAGGGCGGCCCCACGGGGGTGTGGGGTTCTCCAGAGCCCAAGGAGTCAAACCCCTTCTTGGCTCCTCAGCCCCCTATTTTTTGGCTGACATCAGCCCCGGACCGGCAGCCTCCCGGGGTTTTGGGGTTTTTCCAGTTTCCCCCCTATTTCCCAGGGTTTCTCTTGTATAAACATCCCTTCCAGCCGCTTCCTTTTTCCAGCGGGCATTAATCTCCATTTGTTAGGGGAAACCGTGTCAGAATTTCCTCCCGCTTTTCCCCGCGGAGGCTTGGGCTGCCCGGTGATTTATGCCGTGTCTCCCCGGGGCTCGGGGCTGACTTTTGCCGTGCCTGGAGGAGCCTCAGGTGGGCGGAGAGGGGCTGAACCCCGCTCTGCAGCCCCGAAAACGGGGAGAGCCGGCAGGATCGGGGTCTGTCGGGAAGGAGGGCAGAGGTGGGCGAGTGGGACAAGGCACGGCGAAGGGAATTCAAAAGGGACACTTAAGTGAGTGGAAAGCGAGAAGTTAACAAATGGACGATAATCCCAAAGCGAACTCGGGCAACAGCTCTTTTCATCTCAGTAGGCAAAACTTCTCACCTGAGGCGGGGGAAACAACGCACCCCAAGAGTCCCATTCCTTCCTACATGAAAAAAAAAATCCAATCAAAAAACCCCGTGATCAGACCCTACCAACAACTTTTATTTCAATAAATACCCGGGAGAACTGATTTCTTTTAGGAAATTCTAATATTTTAGTATTTCGCTGTCAAATTCTCTCT
>VZTJ01000357.1:0-16790 GCA_013397795.1 Orthonyx spaldingii | reverse complement strand
CTGTGACCTCTCCAGATTCCCAATTCAAAAATCATGGAGACAGGGATCACAAAGACATCAGTCAGTTCTTTTTGTATTCTCTAGTGAATCCCATCAAGCCCCACAGACTCATGGGGGTGTAGCTGGAGCAGCAGGTCAGGGTCAACTGACAGCCATGGTCCTCCAGCTCAAGGGCATTGAGACCCCCTTACCCCATCATTGGTGTTGAAGACAAAGAAAGCACTAAACATCTCCGCCTTACGTCCCTGATTGTGAGGTGACCATCCTCATCCCATAACAGGCTGGTGCTATTGCTGCACTGACTTTTTGCTGTTAATGTATTAAAAAACCCCTGGTTTTTATGGTCTCCCACAGTTCTGGGCAGCTTTATCTCCTGCTGAGCTTTGGCCACATGAATTTTCTCCCTATAGTGGTGAACAGAATCTCTGTATTCCTCCCATATCAGCTGAACTCGCTTCCACTGGGCATACACCTTCCTTTTGTGCCATAGTTCCAGAGTAAGATGCCTGCTCAGCCAAGCCAGCTTTCTATCGTCTGCTTGACTTCTGACAATTTGGGAATTGCCTGTTCCTGTGCCCTAAGGAGGTGTTGCTTAGAAGGTGACCAACACTGATGGACACCAGTACAAAATGTTTTCCATGGGGACGTTACGCACTAGTTCCCTGAGCAGCCTGAAATCACAACCATGGTTGAAGTTTTGCTGACGCTTTTCCTCACTGTCAACAGAGATTTTTAAACTCAATGGTTTTGTGATCACTGTGGCCAAGACAGCCATCAATGACCCTTTCACTCGTGAGACCCTCTCTGTGAGCAAGCAACAAACCAAGGAGTGCATCTTGCCCACTTGGCTCTCTTAGTATTTGTGCCATGAAATCATCCCCCAGGTATTTTAAGAATCTTGTGAACCTGTTTGTGCCAGCTGTGTGGTGCTCCCAGTTAACTTCTGGCAAGTTGAAGTCCCCCATAAGGACAAAGCTGGGATGCAGTTGCTTGTACCAACACCACCGAAAAGCCAGGCAACTGGGACAGTGTGATGCACTGCTTGATCTGACCCCCAAAAAGGGTGTGTTTGTCCCTGAGCATCCATCACCCTGTCAAGCTGCGATGAGGTGGAAGAAAAAAACGGGTTTTTTATTTTGTTTTGTTAAATGGTGATTGACATTTTAAGAGCAATATTGTCAAAGCTGCATGTCAAACAGCCTAATTGCCTCATCTGTGTGTCTCCTAATGACAAGTTAGACTATTAGAGCTGAGAGAATTTTAAGCATCTAATAATTTATACATCATCACCTGGGCTATTTGCTTTCCACACTTCAGTAAGAGTAAATGAGGAGAGGAGCTGCTTGTGTTTCAAGGCAATTTCACCTGTTTCACTCAGTCCTGTCTCAGGATGGTGCAGCCCTGGGGGAAATCACAGCCTTCAGCAGAAGCTGGTTAAAATGTTGTGATGAAAACACTCACTTTTACATTAGGACTGGGGTTTTTTCCCCTTCAGTAATTGAATTTTTTTTCTTTTATAAGATAACAAGCAACTTTGGCTCTGCTTCTGTGTCAGTTTGGGGTATCAGCATCACTTTACTTCCACGTTATAACATTGTGTGTTATAAATGGAAAAATGCCTTCTCACCCAAACACCCGGCACAGAAACAATACTTGGGCAGCAAACCAAAAGGACAAGTCTGTCCCTAACAAGCTATAGCTGGCCTCATTTCATTGATTAGCTAATTGCTGCCACTGGTGAAGCAGGGTCCTATATGAGTGAGTGGGCTACCAGGCTAGGCTCTTTGCTGCAGGGATGTGTTTTGGAGAGGGGCTGGGAAAGGTGGTGATCCCACATTTGCTCTGCCTGGGGGGTTATTTTGGTGAGAGAGAAGGAGGGGGTTTTTTGTTGTTGTTTTGTTTGGGTTTTCTTTGTCTCATCTTAGTGTTGTGCCTATGGTAAACCTGTAAACCTCTGCCATGAAGACTTTGCCCTTCCCATTTGTTCTGGCCCTGCTCCTGATGCCTTGGGTGCTGGGGCCAGCTCCTGGTGGGCAGGGTCCTGGGGTGATGCCGAGGCCCTGCTGTGATGCTGCTGGTGCTGCTCCAGGGGTGAGTGATGGGAAGTGGGAACTCGATTCCCTGTAGGAAATTTCCTTCTTGGGTGCAGCATCCTGCCTGCTTACAAATCCTTCTCTCTTCTGCATGGCCCTGAGGGATTAAAGCCCAGCTGGGCTTTGCTTGCTGTGTTTTGGGGCTGTTTCTGTATTGCTTGTGGTCCAATGGCATAAATCAGGAAGTGCTTCTGGATGCAGGGAGGGGAGAAGATTTATAATCACCTGGAATAAATGACATCACCTTGTGGCTTGGTCTAGGTGTGGGCAAAAGCCCAATCCCCCAGGCTGGATTTGGTGCTCCCTTCCCACTGGGCTGGTGTTGGTATTTCTCTGAGCAGTCTTATAAGCACTGAGATTGGTACTTGGGCCTGCAATTGGACTCTCTTTTCTTTGCAGGCAACGGGATTGTCTCGGGAATATTGGAAGGTTAAACTAGGTAAGAGTTAGTTCTCAGATCAGCCTCTTTTTTGTTTTCTTTTTACCCAGAATTTGTTGGGTACTTCAAGGCACCAATAAGTGGTGTGGAAAATCAGGAGCAGCAACCTGGCCCTGGGGTGGTGTGGAGAGGGAAGGGGGTGTGGTTGATCAGTACTGAGTGCTGGGGGAGGGAAAAATCAGTGCTGGTATGGGAGATAACCTTGTGGCTTCCAAATCCCTGCCACAGAGCAGGTCCTGCAGGCAGGAGCAAAGTACTGCAGCAAGTAAAAGAATTGGCAAAAGTTCAACCCAAACTTTAATTGTGCTCCCATAGAGTAAACCTATTGTGAACTTGCCACTCTTGTAGCTTTGAGAAAGTTTTTGGTTTTTGTAAAACACTGCTTTGCCCTGCTTAAGGGAGGCTGTTTTCCACTTTGATGGCTATGGGGAGATACTAATGTTGGGGCTCTAATGGCTTCTGGCTTGGCTGAGCCCTTTAAACCAAAGAGATTGGAAATGCCTTCAGGAGAGCTTTGTCTCCCAGCTCAGCAGGTATATCAACAACAAACATCACCCACAGGCCGAAACCAAATGTAGCAGTGCACTCTCTGCTTTTGTAACTCACCTAGGTGTGGGAATTCTCTGAGCCTTTAGCCTTGATCCCTAAACAGCCTGACCCTGCAGGGATGAAACTGCCTCCCTGGGACAAGTGGCACCTGCTGTGTGGCTATCCTGGGACAGCAGTGATCCTGCATGGCCATGGGGGGCTTAAGGCAAGAGTGTGCCCTGCTCTGGAGCTGCCGCAGTGGTGGCACAGCCTGGCTCTCTGTGGAGCAGGAGGTGGTGCCGCCCAGGGGTTACTTGTATATTCTCCCACTGATGGGTTTCCACGTTGATCAGCAAACAGGAGCAGGAGGTGCCAAAATGGGGAGGGACCTTGAAAATTATTTCTGGAAATAAAGACAGTAAATATTTCTTTGGAAGTAGAAATGGGGGAAAACTTAGTTGTTGCCTCTTGTCTTCCAGAGCCAGAGTCTCCTTGGATATTGGCCTATGTGCCTATAAGAAGCTGCCACAGAGTGCTGAAGGACAAATATGGGGAGTTTTCTCCTCCAGCATTCCGTGCTGATTTCCCCATAAGCTTTTGGTGCAACTGGACAATCTGGGCAGGCTCCAGGAAGCACATCATAATTTACATCCATGGCTTTGTTGCTAAGGAGACTTGCAGCAAAAATAAGGACAAAATTCTGTTTGAAGGAGTCTCCTCCCTGGTGGAAAACAGTGTTGTTTATGCCTGCTGGAAAAAGGAGATGCATGTTTTTGCCACCTTTGCTCAGGCTGTCCATGTTGTGCTGCTGAAGAGGTACTTGCCAAACCGGAGTGATGCACGATTTAAAGGGAAGTACTACATCTTCCAAGACCAGCAAGGTGAATCTTCCTCCAAAGGTGGTTCCGGAACTCCTGCTTCAAACCTGCCAAAGAAAGGTGGTGTTTTCCAGTCTGGCTGGGCTGAAAACCTTAGAGATGTGCTGGGCTTTGCAGCTGCATGTAGCACCACAAGCCTTGGCAGCACCACAGTGCTAAGCAGTGAGCTGCTGCAGGAAAGAGGGATCACTCTGGACACTACGGCTGTGGGAAGTCCTACCAAGCTTATACCATGTGAACATGCAAGGACACAGGCTCTGGGAAGAAAACCTCCTTGTGGGCTGGGGTCTGAGCTGCTGGGGGCTCAGGAAGCTCAAGGCAGAGGAACACCTGAGGGGATAATCCCCACTGCAGCACAGGATACCTGGGGGCAGGATCCCTCTGTGAGTGAGGACATCGCTGTGAATTTTGGTCCTATACACAGTGTGCTTTTGGAAACTCCTTTGCTTGATGCCTTCCAGAGAGCAGAATCTTTTTGGCAGCTGACAGGTGCAAGTCTGGAGAGCAGCAAGCCTACCCTGAACCCTACCCTGAGGCCAAAAGGTCTGGGCCACCTGCAGTTTACCATTAAACCAACAGGCACAAGTCAGCTGGACTTGGCTGCACACTCTGAGTCTCTGTCTCCTGGCACAGGACAAACCCAGGAAGGCACAGGTCCCATCACAGCCAGCCTTGAGAAGGATGGAAGCCATGCCCAGCTGAGTGTCCCAGTTGATGGCCTCACCAAGGGTCTGATGCCCAGCCTGAGGAGCCCCTGTGATGTGGTCACCAGGGACCACTTTCATCTGCTACCTGAGAGAAGCCAGAGAAGTTTGGAGTATTTGTCCATGCCTACACCTGAGCTGGGCACAACTGGCCTCCAACATACGAAGGTCATGGATATTTTCCCACTGAAAGGTTTTAGGGGAGCTGTCAGGAAGAAAACAGTTCTGCATCCCACAGCACCAGGGCTGGCTGTACACACTTTGCCAACCGGGCTGGAGCGTTCTCTCACACCTGTGCCTGTCCTAAGGACAGAAACTGTCTCTGTGCTGGTGATCTCTTCCACAGCACCTGTCCCTGTAGACTTTGGCTCTCTGGATTTAATTCCTGAAGCACTTCTTCCTCCACAAGTGAAGTCTGTGTCCATGGTGGCCTCTCTACCAGCTGCTCTGGATTGGGATCCTGTCAGTCTCAGGCAAATGGACATCTCCCCAGCTAGCCCAGAAAGACAAGAGATGGTTTCCCCTTTACCACCTTGCCATCCATCAGTAGCCTCTAAACTGGACACAGGTGAGTCCCCCAGATACCTTGGCCCTGGGATGCAAAAGTTGGTGCTGGGGGAGGCAGGTGACCAGGGAGGAGAAAGCACAACCTCTGTGGACTTGATGGCCAGGAGTCCCTCCCCAGTCTTTGTCACTGTCCCAGGGCCTGGTGTGGGGCTTACTCAGCCTGCGGGCCATGTCAGCATTGGCTCTGGGATGACACCAGCGTCCCTGCCTGACATCAGAGAGGAGCATGTGGTGCTTGTGCAGCATCAGGACAGTGCTGCTAGTGACAAACTGGCTTCCGTCTCCAACTTTGGGGCACTTAAAATGCAGAGAGCCACAGAAGCTCTGCAAGTGAGTGCAGGGCAGAGGACAACTGCCTCCTTTAGCACCACTCGTGCACACCCTGATCTGCCTGCAGCTCCATGGGGAGAAACACTGCCAAGAGACCAAATGCCTTGGGAGCGCTGTGATGTACCCAGGAACACCCAGATGCCAGAAGGACAGCAAGGGAAACATGCTGGTGGGTGTCCCAGTACTTTGTGTCTTGGCATAAGTCTTCTTTAGAAGTCAAAAGTACTTGATGGGGCAAGGACAAGGCTGTGCCTTTCACCTGCAATCTCCACCTGGCAATCACAACCTGCTCTCTGGGGAGATCTGTGGTAGGGTGATCCTGGCTGGACACCAGGTGCCCTCCAAAGCTGCTCTCAGTTCCCTCTTCAGCAGGACAGGAGGGAGAAAATGTGATTAAAGGCTTGTGAGGTGAGATAAGGATAGGGAGAGATCACTGACCATCTACCATCACGGGCAAAAGAGACTTGACTTGGGGAAATCAGTTTAATTTGTTACCAATCAAATCAGGGTAGGATAATGACAAATCAACCCAAATCTTAAAAAACAACTTCCCTCCACCCCTTCCTTCTTCCCAGGCTGAACTTCACTCCTGTTTTCTCTACCTCCTCCCCTGCCTCTGAAGGTGCAGGGAAATGGGGCCTGCAGTCAGTTCATCACATCTTGTCTCTGCCACTCCTTCCTTCTCAGGGGAGGACTCCTCACTGGCCTGGCCAGTGCTGGGTCCATCTTGGAGCTGGCCTGGCATTGGCTCTATTTCATGCAGCCTCTCACAAAGGCTCACTCCAGTTATAGTATGGATATGTGGCTCCAGGGGCTGAAACTACAGAAATCTTGTAGCAGGAGAGGGTCTGAAATGCTGCCTCACCCGTGGCAATTTGCAGCACTCTTAAAAGTCTGATGTATAATACAATATAAAATGTAATATATGCTGTAATACATGTATATAATAACCTTTGATTACATATTCCTTTTCTGTGTTCCTGATGTGTCAGAGCTGGGCCCTCCCTGGGTAACGGAGTACTTTCCCATCAGGAGCTGCCACCTCGTCTTCCGGGATGGGTCTGGGATGTTTTACCTCCCACTGCATGCTGACATTAAACTCAACATCTGGTGCAATTGGACCATCTGGGCAGGCCCCCAGAAGCACATTGTCGTCTATGTCCAAGGGTTCCAGGGGAACCATGGCTGTGGCAACAACCAGGACAAGATCATCTTCCAGGGGGTCTCATCAAGCATAGAAACCAAAGTGGCATTTGCCTGCCACAACCAAGGCACTCTGATCTTTGCTGCACAAGCCTCTGAGGTCCAGGTATTGTTTCTGTCAGGCAGTGGTTCCAGAAGCCACGAATACAGACATTTTAAAGGACGGTATTATGTATTCGGAGACTCTGAAACTGTAGGCTCTTCAAATGGTACCATAGCAGCTCCCCAGGAGCCTGTCCAGCAGACCTCTAAAAAAGAGAGCTGGAGGACAGTGGTGACCAAAGGTTTATTGTCTGTGCTGAGAACCTCTCCAGGCCCACCAGCTGCACCTGCTGGTGGCAGGATCCAGCCTGACATTGTGAGCCCAGATGAAGAGGCCCAACATTCTCCTGATCTCATGGAAGATGCTCAGTCTGGTGCTAACCTGAGCAAGCTTGACCTGAGTGAACATGGTCGGGATGAAATCAAGCTGGAAAGGAACCTTAAAGATGGTGGCAGCAAGGGCAGAGAAACTGAAGATGACATGTTGGTGGAGCCAGTTCCAGCTGGGCAGGACACTGGGTGTAAGGCTGAGCCACCTGCCTTGGAGCTGAGCAAGGGGGACACAGAGCCAGGGACTGCTCTGGTCACCATGGTTCCACGTCACCCAGCTGGTTCCCTTTGCTCAGAGATGCCCAGTAGGAGTGTAGGTGTCTCTGACACATCACCTACCCTGGGTCAGGCCAGTGACAGCCCCTCAGACGTGGCTGCTGCTGCACATCACACAAGCTCATCAGTGCTGGCAGAGCCACCACTGAACACCAGCACAAAACCACTCCTCTACTCCTCTCCTGCTGTGACTGCTGCTGATGTGGTGTCTCTGGGAGGAAGGACTGAAGACCTCTTTGGTAAGGTTTTTTTTTTTGGTTATTAGTGGCTGAACTGATTCCTGACAATGTGCAATATCTACCTCCAGTGACACAGCACTCTCTTAAGAGGTTTTATTTGTAGACTTGACTGTTACCTTCAGTTGGGCCATGTGGTACCACTCTTGAATCCTGTATCCAAGGAGGGAGGTACTTGAGAAGACATAGGATTATCTGTGGTAACATGGGTATCTATGGGATTCTGCTACTCTTAATAGGGACAGGCTGGTTTCTAATCCAAGTGTTTTGAGTTATCCATGGAGGAGCCAGCCTCTCAGCTGTGGCTTCATCCCCAAAGCAGACTGGGAATGCTCATTTTGGTTTTAAGCAGTCCTGTTTTGCATTGATTCCTCTGTAGCCTGTCACAGTGCTCCCAGATATGATCACTGAGTTTGAACTCCAGGAGCTGGAGGAGGGTTAAAAAAATCCTTTGTCTCTTAAGAAAGTTTAGGAGTTGCTGGTAGAATACTTACACAGCAATGTTTAGCTATTGATATGTTTTAATTTCTGCCTGAAAGCAGAAGATGTTTTCAATTTTGTGTTTCCCTGCCTCCAAATTGTTCTTGCCCCTCCACTGTAGATTTTATTCAGGTTTTTTGCATTTTCTGGCATGTAATGCACAAGCTGTTTTGCTCCACTGGGATCCAATGCAGCTCTGGTGGCTTCACAGGGGTAATACTTCGACTGCTTCCAGAAATGGAAATGAGGTGTATTGGGGTGATTTCTTTCTAATGAGCACTTTCCACTGTAGAGAAGAGATTGTATTCAGAGTTTGATATTTAATTTCAGTATGAAGAATAGAGGAAGGAGCTGGCACATGGCACTCTCCTTGCAAAGTGACAGTTCTAATGTACATTCCCTCCCCCATTACTGGGACATCAGTGACAGCAGCCTGATGCTTTCCCTTGCTTTGGCAGATCTAATATCATCTGTGGAGAATGACACAGGACTGCAATCCCAGCACCATCCTGGAGGTGAGCCATGCAGAGTTTAGCACATCTTAAAACATTGCCTTAAGATCAGTGAGCTGCCTGAGGCTGTGCTGAACATCACCTGCTCATTACATTTAGAAAGCAGTGGGGGTTGTTTCTGAGTAGTAACCACTTTGAAGATGTTATTTTGTAAGAAATCACTGCAATCCCACTTATTGTGCTTTGGCCACATTGTATCTCCCCTGGAGAAACCGGAGTTCAAGTGCTAACCCTGACATAAATGCTGGCTTATTCTTGTCCAAGCATTACTTGTTGGCTACTTAAATAAGGTTTTTCTAAGATTAATGAGGGTGAATGAACCTCAGTTCCTTCAATATATTCCAATGGATGTTGCATGACTGCCAGGATCAGAAATGTGCAAAAATCCTGTTCCTCACACCAGGGAGAGAAGCAGAATCCTCTTATGTGGGAGCATGAGCAACTAAACAATATAAATGTGAGGCTTGTATGGCCCAGCAATCCACAGAAACAGCTTGCACAAAGGAGTCAATACAGAAGGAGTCTGAGCTCTGAACAGAAGAAATATTGATGAACAAATAGGTTTTAAGCAGCAGACTGACAAATCTGTGCCAGCCTGGATTCCAAGAGAAATGGGTTTTTAGGCTCCGTGACTAATTATGACAATCTCTGGGAAACAGAAGAGCTAAAGGCATGTAAATGTGATTGGATACGTATTCTTGCTTTGTGTCAGTTTGTCACTGAAAGTATTCATCAACAAGTATTAACTAAGGTTTGTTTTTACCTGTTATTCAACAACTTGTTCTACCTGATGCATAGCCCCTGGAAATACCCATCTGGCACAGGCCTGGTCCTCGTGTAGCTATTCTAGTGTTGATGTTTAAGGACTAACTCATTTAAGGAACCTGTTGTATTATGTGCATTTGAACAAGCCAGGATCTTGTGTCTTCTGGTAGATGTGTTATTTGAAGTCACTGTTGAAATCAAACCTAAGGACTGGATTGCGCCCAGTGGAAATGAGTTCCAAAAGGGTATCCTTGAATCTCTGAAGAACCATGTAAGTCTGGGCATGGGGAGGTGGAGAAAAACAGATGGGATGTCCCAAATCTTCATGTAGAAGAGACCATCCTGTGCTCCTGTGTTTGGGGGAGCTGACCTGGAGCTAAGCCGATGGGAACAACTGGTATTTTTCTATAGAAAAGACTTAGAGCAGTGGGCTATGGGACATCCTCTGCATCCCAGGTGGTTTGTGAAGGGGGAGAGCAAGATGAGGAGGTAGAGCGAGAAAAGAAGCTGTTTGCTGTCATACTCCTGCTTGTCAAATATCAAATCAGCACTGGTCACTCTGTTCCTTTGCAGATCCAGAAGAACCTGAAGCTTTCTGCCAATAGAGTCAGTGAAATAAAGTTAAAAGATGTCAAAAGGTAGGGTTAATGCTGTGCTGCTGGCTTGGCAGGTGGCTGCTATAACCTGTAGCATTTCTTGGGTTATCAGTGTCTTGGCTTCTCATTCTCCTTCCCCAGGGAGAGGCATGTGTTTGTTCCTCTTCCTTGATGTGTAACTTGTCCTGAAAGTAGAAAAAATTTTGTTTTCTAGAGGAAAGATGGTGAAAATTGATGTTTAGTGTTACCTGGGGTCTATATAGGTCTAAGATGGATTTAAATTTTGGAGGAAAATGAGGATACTCACACCTGTCACAGTGCCTGCTGGAGAAAGCTGGGAGCTGCCAGCAAGGTCCCTGTCACACCTGGCAGAGCCTGATCTTGGACTGCAGATTGCCATAACAATTCACTTTACACAAATATCTGAACATTTCAGCCTAGCTCCAGATGAGGAGCCATTCCTGGGCTTTCCTTTTTCCCTTGGTCCAAGTGCAAAGCTGCCTCTTGTCACAGATACTCTTTGCAAGAATCTGCAGCACCACGATCCCATGAGAAGGGTAGAAGGTCTAAATGGGGTGTCAGAGCTGGGCCTGCAGTGATGTTTAACTCCTGCCCTGCCTGCAGGACGAATAATGCCAATCTGCTGCTCACCTTCTGGCTGCACCTGGAGCCAGAGGACAGGAATGTGTCTCTACTCCTGCGCTCCCATCTGGAGGAGCTGCTTGGCACCTCGGTGGGTGTGGAGAAGCTGCAGCTTGTTTCACTGCTTGTTGAAGGTGGGTGTTTCACTTTAATTTTTTGCTCTGGGATAAACTCTTTTATGCCAAGCCTGACTTGACTTAGGGCATTTATTGCCTCTTGCAGATGTGAACGAGTGCCAGGCTGGGGTTGGCCTCTGTGGGGAGGAGGCAGAGTGTTTCAATGGCGTGGGCACCTACCTGTGCCGCTGCAAGAAGGACTACGAGGATCATTCTCCCACAAAGTCCGGCACCCTCTGCATCCGCACTCCCCGAGCAGGTAGAGGATGGAACTGCAGCTCTGCTCCCTCTCGCAGTCTGGTGTTTTCCTGGTGTGTGCATGGGCGAGATATTTGTGCAACACTGCTGGTGCCAGCGCACCCTGGAGAGAGCACAGCAGGGCAAGGGGCTCTCTCGTAGCCTGGGGTCCTGCACCTCTGTTGATGTGTGATGTTACTGGAGTGGTGGCTTTAGGTGTCCCTCCCAGGTGTGGCAAGGATGTACAGTGTCTTTGCAGGACAATTCCCAGCTGGGAATATAACCTCTCCATGAGTCCCAGCCTCCCTTTCCCCAGTCTGCTGCTTCCTCTGCATCAGGATTACAACTCGGCACATGTGAGCCTTTAGGTTATAAGCAAAGTGTGGTCAAGGGTGATTTATGAGCTGCCTCTGCTGTAACTGATGTGATCAGCAAACTTGGTGGCTCCTGGGAGTGCCCTATGTTCTCATGTCACTCTGTGTAGAACTTGGTGAGAAGGACATTGGTGATCCCAGTGTTTACCCCAGAGCTCCCCTGATGTATTTGGCACAAGGCTGAGCAAATGGCATGTGGTGCTTGACTATAATCAGAGGTGGCTAATCCAATCTTGTAGAGTAATGGGGCCTCACAGGCTGGAAAACAGCAATATTCTGCAATATGTTCTCCAAACACTGAAGCTGCTTTACCAAAACTACTTCAACATCCCTGCACTGGCTTAAACCTTAATGTGAGCTCATGGCCAAACACAATTTCTCATCCATCCTATCAACTCCAAGTTAATTAACCACTTGTGCAGTCTAAGCCGATACAGATCACTTGGTGATTGTTACATTCTGATATAGACAATTTTATAAATCTATCTGTTGGGCCATGGAGAGGGTCCCTGGATTGGAATGGCAGCAGATCTTTTAGTCTCTGTGCAATGGCTTTGCTCTATCAGGGTTCTTGTGGTGTAGCACCATCCAAGTGCTACTGCTGCAGGTTGGCTCTTGGTCTAAATATTTCTCTGGGATGGAGACTTGGGAGATATGCTCTGTCCTGGAGGCAGGCATGAGGGTTTCTGGAGGGTGCAGGGGTGATGCTGCACTTCCTGGAGGAGCACCTGGAGGAGATGTGGGGCACTTTGTGAGCCCAGTGGGGTCCCTGGGGCAATGGGCACTGGCATGAAGCTGTGGCCTTTCTCTTGCAGGGATCAGCACCTTTCTCCGCCATGCTGACATGCTGGTGGGGGCAGCTCTCGTGGCTGGCCTGGTGATGCTGGTGGCTTTTGGTGCCCTCTGTGTCATGGCCATGTGGGGACAGCCCCCCAGAAGGAGCCCAAGGCCCGAGGAGTCTGCAGCGAGGGCTGTGGAGGAGCCAGCCATGGAGCTGCACAACCTGGGGGAGTGCCTGCACCTTGACCCCTTCCAGCTGAAGCTGCGGGCCAGGCCCCCCGAGTGGCTCTGGAGTGTTCGTGCCCACCCTGGCCAGGCAGGACGGGTCTTCCCGGAGCAGCCTTCTCGCTCTGAGGGGGTCCCAGGCCGCCCGCAGGCTGTGTGGCCTCAGTGACCTGTGCAGTCACCCCTTCAACTTCCCAGGGTTTCTGACACAACCACTGGCTGTGCCAACCCTTCTACTGTGTTTTATGGATTGTGAATATCCCACAATGGTGTTCCTTGTGTTATAATTTAATGTTTTTAATGCTTGCTCAGCATGTGGAACAAAAGGTTTGCTCCATACCCCTGTACATCTGTTGCTTTACCCTGCTTGAGATCTGCTCAGAACAGTCAGCACAGGAAAATTACTTTCTTTTTTTTAAAGAAAAAGGAAATAAGATGTTTTGGTGTTTAATATAAGAAATTAAAAATTATTCTGCATCCTGCTCAGTGCTGCCTGCTTGCTCCTGCTTCAAAGGCAGAGCTCTATGGGAAGCCCTGGCATGACCTAAGGATCTGTGTGGTGTTTCTTCCAGCCTGGCTGAGAAATATCTCCAGAACTTTTGGTTCCAGAAGTTTTGGTGAGAAACCTGGTCAGGTTATGGCAGGTGGGCCACTACTCACTGAATGTTGGGGACAGCATTTTTAGTGCTTGCATGGATGCCGGCTGCAAAAAGCACCACCACTGTTCCTGGTTGGATGTAAAGCACAGCTACTCTCCCAGCTTGTCCCGCAGCTGCTGCCTGGTAACTTCTTTGCCTGTTTGAGGGGGGTTTCAATCAGAATTCCCCGTTGCTCGGGCAGAAGTGTGAACGCTGTGGTGGCAGATGTCCCACTGGAGGGAGCTGTCTGCTACCAAAAGCCCGGGAAGGGCGCTTGCTGCAGCTGTCTGGAGACGCTGCCAGGAGTGTGGCACAGCTGGGGCTGGGGTCCCTGGGTGAAACAGCACCGGTCAGTGCAGCTCGGGAGTGGTTTCCCGGCGCTTGTTGAGCAGCTTTGGGTCAGATGTGCTGTGGAGGTGTGGGCTGAATGGAGAGGATTGCACATGGATGTGCCCAGCTCAGGGTTTGCTCTCCAGGGTCATCTTAGAAGGGGCTGGAAAAGGCCCCGCTGTGTGCTTCTCTGCAGGTGAGGATACTGGTGAAGAAGTCAAAAGGGGACCTGGGATGTTTCCCTAGGATAACTCTTTTCCATCCTGCTCCCACAGCCAAAAAAAAAAGGGTGGGTGGGGGGCAGTTCCTTTATCTCAGCTGTTGAATTGGTAAAGAAGCAGTGTGGAGGGGGATTTGCCAAAGGAGTGGGCTGCAGCACAGATTGAGGCACTATAAATGCCAGTGTTGTGAGAACCAGGCGAGAGCATGTTGTTTGCACTGCGGTGATAAAAAACCAAACATCCTCTGTGCTTGTCAGGCAGCTGCCATGCCCCTCTGGCAAGGGGTGGCTGTGCTGCTCTCCAATAACAGCTCATCCAAATTGGCTGATGCTGATGGGGCTGTCCTGCCTGCAGAGATATGCGACGCAAAGCTGACACCTCCCTGCACACACTCCCCCAACAGTGGCTCACTCCAGCACTGTTTAGTGCCATCCAGCTTTGGGTACTGAAACGGAGAAAAATGGATCTCTCAAAGACATCCTGATCATTGCTTCCTTTGACATACATGGAGCAATCCACTCTTACCAATCATTTTCTATACATAGTTTTCAAAGTATTTTGTAAACAGCAGAGAATTAAATGCAAACATCTCCCTAGGAGGCAGATAAGTGAGTGTAATTTTCCATTGTAAAGAGAAGGAAACCATTAATGCTTTTGCATAGAGTGTGCTTATTTCCTCTTGAGATCAAAGTAGAACAGCAGGTGCCAAAATAATACTATCGTCTTGCCCTTGGATTTGGCCAGTCACCATCTCCCCTTTTTCCCTCCTTGCCTCCACGAAGGGGGTTTGGAGGCTCTGCAGGTTGTGAACTCTGCTCTCTCCCAGTTAGGCAATGTTTGGATCCCAAAGCCAAGCAACTAATGAGCAGATGGATGCTTCTGCTTTCTTTCCAGCTTTTCCAGGAGCAAGGTGAGCCTCACACTGTGCTCCTCTGTTGGAAGCCAGCTCATGTAATGCAGGTGTAGCCTGCTCTGTAACCCAGGCATGAGGCTCTCACTTTATCATCTTTCTCTGCAGCTTTTCATCCAAACAGAATGTCCTGCTGGTGCTCCTGCTCTGGCACAGGGGACAGAGGAAAGTCTGGAGCTGCATGACTGGGCAGGGCTTTCTGCAGCCAAATCCATGGCAGCAGCAAGTCCATCTGGGCTCTGGGTGGGTGCAGGAGGTGGGCATGGCATGCTGCCTCCCTCCTTATCTGGTGTGAAGTGACAGCACCTGCCCCTCATGGCTGTGCCTGGGAGAGATGTCAGGCTTTTACTGGAAGCATCTAAGGTGCGTGTGTGATCTGTGTGAAACAGCAGGACAGAGCCAGACACCAAGCCCATCATGAGCAGTAGGTGTTAGGGTTTTCCCTGTTACAAAAATCCACCATTTCAGTCCCAAATAATGTTGCTTTTTATTTTCCATGATGTCCAAAGGAGCTGCATGCACCCCTGTTTTGCCTCGTGAACTCCAGGCTGGCTTTAGGAACAGCCCATCCCTCCTTTCCTGCTCTCCCAGTTGAATTGAGACGGGTTGACTTCCCAGAATCCCAGGATGGGTTAGTGTCGTGGGTTTACCCAGGAAGGGTCAGTCTTTCAAGTGACCTATGGTGCAGGAAGTAGTGCACCTTGCTTCCTGGGAAACAGAGCCAGTGACCAGCTAGTTTTGAGTATTGATGGGTGTATAATCCAATTAAAAGTTGTTCTGCCTCCAGGGAAAAAACCATATTTAAGAGAGAGACACCTGAGAAAAAACCCTCTTTTCCTGTCCTGTTGCTGCGAGAGAAGCAAGTCCTGTGCTTCTCTCTCTGGTAAGGCTGGGCCCTTGCCCTTTCCCCACCCTCCCCTCCTCAGAGCGGGGACGGGGGGGAGGTTTGGAAGGGAGTTTGCAGCAGCAGTGCAGCTGAACGTGGGGGAGGACCCGGCCTGAGCTCTCCGGCTGCTGGGCAAAACATTCCAACTTCGCGGAGCCGGGCCCTTGCTCCGGGCCGGGCAGAGGCCGGGCCGGCTCCCTCCAGGCCGGGCCAGCTTCGCAGAGCGAGGCTATTGAGACTCTTAACTGCTTCTGCAGCCCGGCTCAGACTTTTTAAACAACCCGGGAAAAATCATGGGACTGTCGCAGAGGCCCGAGAAAGAAATTAACCCTTTCGTTACCCAGATAAAACTTGCAGAAACTGATCTGCTCTTGCACAGATAGAAGAAGAGTGAGGACACTTACAAAAACACAGCATAAAGACTCAAAGTCAGTGAGAGAAGCAGAGCTGAAGCTTAGAGGGAAGGAGCATGAGGAGTGCTACAAAGTAGAAGCTGAAAATTCTTCTGTGAAACCATGATTGAGACCAAACTAAAATATTCCCTGTAATATATGAAAAATGGTCCAAGGGGGGATGTGACGTTCTACCTGCAGCCAGTGCAGCCAGTGAATCAAGGCACCTGTGTGAAGATAAGTAGATATTGAAGTAATTGCAGCCTGATGAGAAATTTGAGCAGAGAAGAGAAGAAGCTGTAATCCAGATCCCTTGCCCCGGGGAATGGTCAAAGGAAATTTACATTGCCAGTCATAGAAGAAGGGGATTTCTTTGCGGCAGTAGTAGAACAACTCATCCTTAAAAAAACACCCCATGAACTGTCATAACCCACCGTAGTAGCAGTGGGAAAGCTACTGGTGTGGGAGGGACGTTCCACAACAAGCAGAGATCTTTTTCTCCTGGGCGGCTGCTAGTTGTGAAGCTGAAAACCATAAGAACTGTATTTCTTGTGGAGAAGTCAACATGGTAAAGCAGAAGAAAACTCCTCTCCCTAAATGAACTAAAGAAAGACTAATTTAGAAGTGGTAAACTGACTGAAAGTCAAAGTGTTGTTTTTTTGTATTGTCATTGAAAAATGGAGAGGTGGGAAGAGCAAAAATGTTCTGACGGTTTTGTTCTGGTTCTTAAGTTTTTTTCTTCCTTTTAGGTCTGTTAATAAACTTTCTTTATACTCTTTAAAGTTCAAGCCTGCTTTACCTACTCCTAATCCNTGTGCTGGCGTTTAGCCAAAAACCTCAGGTAAACGAACTCAAACCACTACAGTTAGGTTGGAAGGGACCACAGTGGATCACCTGGTCAAGCCTCCCTGCTTAGGCAGGGTCATTGCAGAGCACATGGCACAGGATGGTGTCCAGATGGTCCTTGAATATCCCCAGTGAGGGAGACTGCACACCCTCTCTGGGAAACCTGTTCCATGCATGGTCACCAAACAGTAAAGGAACCTCTTCCTCATGTTCA
>VZTJ01000351.1:0-17878 GCA_013397795.1 Orthonyx spaldingii | reverse complement strand
TGGCCTGCACACTGCTACACCAGGGTGCCTAAGTAAAGCATTTTCTGACTGCACTGCCCAGGCCTTCCCCAAGGTCACTGTTTTGAATGGGATCCAGATTCATATTGCCATGGTGGCATGTGGGATTTGTGCGCAGATGGAAAAGAACCTCTAACATCTCTTAACTGCTACCCTCCTGCAAATAACCTGTGTAGGTGGAGATTAATATGTGGAGAGAGAACAAATTTGAGAAAAAAACATTAACTCTCCGCACATATTTGCTATTGCTGTTGGTACCACCACTGCAAGTACAGGTTATTCCTTATAACTACAGATATTAAGTGTGTATTGCAGGGAGATCAAATGCAACTCCACACACATTCCCGACCAAACACACTGAAATTAGTGCTCCCTCAGGTCTTAGAACCATGGGGGTTACTGACTTGGTTCAGTACTGCTAACAAGAACATTTTCCTCTTTCAGGAGAACTTAAAGAAATCAAACAAGATATTTCCAGTCTCCGCTATGAACTCTTAGAGGAGAAGTCCCAAGCTACTGGTGAGCTGGCAAAGCTAATACAGCAGCTGAGTGACAAGTTTGGGAAGACCTTAAATAAGGACATTTGATGGTGAATACAGAGAAAGACAACTTGTTTTCTAAACATTGTTCATTCTCAGCCAGCATCTTAGGAGGGCAAAAAACATGTGAAAGATGGGTACTGCACACTCAGCTTTTGCTGACAAGCGAGTGTTGGTAGGAGCACTTTGCGTTACTCCTGCACTTGATGAGTGACCAGTTAAATCTTTTCTGGTACAAAAGTGATTTAATGGTAAAAATCTATGCCCCTTGACATCAGAAATAGATGCACCATAGAGAAGGCACCTCCAATTAAAGGCAAAAAAAGCCAGCTCTTCATTCATCTGACTCCAGAGAAGACAATGTAACTGTGCTCCTTAATACCAACAGAGTCTGTACTGACCAGAATTGGGTGAAGACTGAAGAAAAAATGTGCCAAGCTAATTCCCTGCAAAATTTTTCCATTCCTGTTCTTGGGTGTGTACTCTCGTTTTATGTTTACATTGACAGCCCTGAAGATAACTTTGAACAGCACTGTGGCTAATGAAAAACTAAAGAGAAATCATCTGTTGAAGTGACCAAGGCAGTGTATAACAAGTAGAGGCTGACAGCATTGGAAAAATGAAATCAAGCTTGTGGGGTAAATTATCCTTTAACCTGATGAAAGGATTTCCAGCCAAACACTCCTCTCCACCTTTTCCAGCTGTATTAGCTAGTCTACTGATGGATATGGTCTCTTTGTATGCACTTAGCCTCTCTTTTATCTTTAGTCGATCCCATTTCCAACAACAGTGTACTGAAATATTTGTAATTATGTGACACTCACTTCCCAGGAATACCCAGAGATAAAATTCCATGTGCTAATGTGTTCAGTTCAAAGAACAGCATTAATCCAGAGACAGCAATGCAACTGAGCTCAGCTTTCAGATTCCAGAGGTCAAACTGCAAAGCCATAGGGAGAGATCAATCATGAAGAACATTGCCCAGTAGTTTTCAACCTTGAAATTAATACTAAAACGCTTCAATCGAACATTCTGACCAAAAAAAAACAAAACAAAAAAAAGGAAATAAAGGGAAAATCATTGTAGAAATTGTTGTCATGTTTTTGGCTCTTACAGAGGATGAGAAAGGGGTTCAGACTGTTCTAAGGCTGTGGTAATACAAGGATCACACTTTTACAACAGGAAAGTTGTGAGTCTGTGCAACACAACTGCAAACATGGCTGGCTTGGGTTTTCATGATTGGCTACATGATTTCAACTACTTAAAGCACACCTTACTACTTGGGAACCATGGAACTGGACTGTTTGTTTGCAAGAGACACCTATGAAATGAACATGACATTTAGGTTTCAGCTGAGACAAACAAGCAGAGCCAGAAGGTGACCTGTGATCAGCTCTTAAGTGCCAGATGAGAATACACATAGCCTAATAGAATAATAGTTATATTTGTACAAAAATAAAAGAAAACAAAATAAAAAAGTGTACTGTACGTAGATCTGTTTAGAGAAAAAAACCTGTATTTTTACCTTTAATAAGATCATCTTGTATACTGTAATATTTTTACCTAAAAATGGACAAAAATTAAAATTACCTCATAATATTTTGTTGTACACTGAGTGAAATATTTGCTTGATCTTTTGACTACCTATTACATGGCCATGGGGTTTTTTTTGCTTTTCTGTGATGTATGAACAAGGAGATCATTATATGAAGCAATTTTGCCATAGGAATTCTGAAGCCTGAAAGAGCCAAAATGCACCACTTACACTAAAATACATTTTAAATGAATAAAACTAGGGAATTACAGGCTCCCTGACCAACTACAGCCCACAAAAATGACTCTTCATTTATGCTTAATTTGAAATTATTGTATAATTTGTGAAATTAACATCTAAGAAGAGAAATTCAGCTCTGCTGGCTTCAGCAAACATTTGGTGGTACCAAGATGAAAGATGAAACTACTCTGCAGTCATCCACAGAAAGGTGAATATTCTCCAAGAGATCATCATAATTCTACAAATCCCACAGGCCAATGAAACTAGAACCTAAACAGACACCCTGAGGAAGATCAGAACAAAGACATTCACTAGCCAGTACTGATTTATTGGCTGCCCAAGTCGCTAGACAGTTGTTTCACACCTTGCAAAGGCCAAACCAGTCAGCTGCTGCTAACAGAGAGGAAAAAACAGCAGGAAGCATTAACAAGACTTGATATTTCATGGGGCTGAGCTGTCTGGTTTTAAGCCTGGAGCCCCTGAGACCCAGAGAGCAAGGCCCAAAACAAAGGAGCTGTCCCAGGGCACCTGGCATCATGTCCCTGCTGTCAGCAGCAAGGGATGGGCTGTGCAGCCACGGGGCAGATGTGATGCTTCATGCACACCTTTGCTCTCCAGCTGGACTAATCCTGCCTGTAACTTTATGGAGAATGACTAACAAATACTGTCCTCAGTTTCCGAAAAACATGGTTTAAAAGCAAATCTTAAGAAGATTATGAATGGTGTAATGAATAATGGCTTACAAGGCTGCCTGCATCCTGACCAGAGCTCATATTAAATTGTCAGAGCTAGGCTTTATTTTTAATTAATCTACATGAGGAAAGCATTTCCAGCAGGCCAAAAGAAATTGCCCTAATTAAAAGATGCAAGAAATGAATGATCACTCAGTAAGGACAAGCCAGGACACAGTCCTTCACCACAAAGGCAGGAGACTGGAGCAGCGTGTACAGGGTTCCAAACACTTCTCCAGCTGAGAGCAGATCTCTGCTGCACCACAGCCAGGTCTGGGCTGCAGCCCTGGGCTGTAGGTGGGGAGGGAGGAGACAGGACCAGTCCTGCATGGTGGGCAGCACCTCCACAGGACACCTCTGCTGGCCCCAGGCCCAGGCAGGAGCCTGGCAAACAAGAACCTGGCAAACAGGGCATTTCATTCCTCAGCTGGCTTGCATTTGCTTCCCTGACTGACCAACAGGCAGGGAAATGAAAGCCACCACTTTATAGCCAAGGCTGCCAGGCTGTGCCCAGGGTGGTTTCATACGGGAAGGGTGGGTGTTTCCTCTATCCAGACACAATAAACACTTTCCTTGTGACCTGCAAAAGCAGCTCTGCTCTTGCTTTGGCCTCAAACCTCTCACCACTCCAGTGTGGGATGCTACAGGCAGCAGGTCCCATTACTCCCATTTCACCTTGGCTGTGACAGGGCTGGAAACCCTGCAGGTACCACACCTGGTGCTGGACAGCAGCCTGAACAAACTACAGCCTTAAAGAACTTATATTTTTTGTTGAAAAAATATAGAGATTGCACAGGGGAAACGAAATAGCCTTAGCTTCCAGTGAGGAAGGCAGATACAGAGAAATTCAGTGATTTGCCTTAATGACCTGAAAGGAAGGGACCAAAAAAGGGACTGTGGTTTTGAATGTTATTAGAATGAGAATATACTCATTAGCTTGGCCCTCTCTTAGTCGCTGTTCTGCACCTTTGTAGGGCATATAATTCTGAGTGAGGGATAAGAGCTGCCAATGCCTGATGCCAGCAGCACAAGAGCAACAGGAAAAAAAAAAGAATTATTGCCTCAGGGATCATATATAATTTTGGGAAGTGATTTCCTTAGATCCCTGGGAGGTTTTGGTGGCTCTGTATCAATGATATGTCTTCACTATTGTTGAATTTAAACAAAGTCAAATAGAAAGGGAGATTATAAGCAAAGTAGCAAAATAGCTAAACTGGTTCTGGAATTTGTGATGCCTTTAACAGCAGGTAAAAGGGCACTTGTTTCAGGTCATTTGAGACAGAATTTAACACAAACCTGCAGTGTGACAAAGGGGATTTTGAAAAGCTCAAACAGTTAATGAACAGCTAACGATCCTGTTAATATACAACTAATGTTTACTATAATACAGCCTAATATTTAATTCCCTTACCAATGATTAATTATTGTGCTGCAAGGTTTCAATTAGGCTTACACAGCAGGAGCGTGGGGGATCTGGTGAGGAGATGAATCCCTGTGTGAAGGCACTGCCCTGACTCCAGGCTCTTCTCCAGCAGCTGCCTCTGTGGTGGGCACAGCTTTGGCACCACAGCACGGCCGTGTGGGAGGGAGCAGGAGGTGGAGGTTGTTCCCTTGCACATCCAAGTGGGTGGCACACAGACTCCGGAGCAAGTTGCTTTTGAAAACAAGCTGATAGAAACCTGTCCCTGTACCCTGTCAGCTGAGAGCATCCTGCACTGCTGCTGTGCTCCCCCCTTGGAGCAGGGCTCCCAGTATCACTGTACTGGTACCAGCATCACTTCTGATGGCAAGGACTCTGCAGCAGGGATTGCAATAACTCACTCCAAGATTTTCATTTGAAAATGAAAGCTTCCATCAAATTTAAAAGCTGGTTTTATGCGAAAGTGTTCTCTGTACAAGAATATGCTTTGGGCCAAATCTTCATCATGATTCCCAAACACAATTTAAAAATTGAGTTCATTCTGAAAAGGAGCTTGTTGGACTCATCTCATGTGTTTAGAAACAGCACTGATTGGTTTTGTCAGTCATTCCTGCAGCTGGCCAGGACAGACAGACAGGGCTTCAGCAAGATACTCAGAAGACCACACTGCTCCTCCCAGCTCTGCATTTGCAGCCAGCCAAGTGAGCCCACAGCTTAGGGACTTTTATTTTTATCACAGATCTCAGGCAAGCCTTTAGGTGATGAGAGAGCAGCAGGCTTGTTGGAGGGGCAGCCTCTGAGCACACCTCAGAGCAGCACTCCTGCTCCCAGCTTTCAGGCAGAGCATTACTGGGATCAAAGCACAACAGGGAATGAATAACAGACACCTCATCAGAAGCAGCATTCACTGCAGAGTGAAAAGACACAGCTAGAGGGAGACTTTTGTGCTTATTAAACACCCTTAAGTGTATGTTGTGTACCTGGTAACACCTGGCTCAGTCCCTGCTGCCATCTAGGCACCAGAGCCACACTTGTCAAGATGCTCCAGAGTCACCATTTCTGCTGTGGCAGGAGTCATTTGGGAGGTACAGTGGAGGGGTGTGATGGCAGAGGCAGCCCAGCACAGGCACAGGAGCTGCAGAGAGCAACAGAGTCTTGGCGTAAAACTGCTGCCACTTTCCTCCAGGGCAGGATGGAAGTGATGATGTTGCAGCCCTGAACCACAAACTTACAGCAGGTTTTGCTTTCAGAGCAGAACAGGGTGGGAGCAGGTGTCTGCAGGCAGGAGGGGCACGGGAATGAGGGAGGAAATTTGCACTCATGGCAGCTGAAGCTGCAGCATGGAGACTAAGGTGTGCATCACCTGCCTGTGCCTCATCACTTTTTGGGGTGAATTACAGTCCATGCTCTCTGAGTTTTGCTGCTGGGTGTCTTTAAACATTTAGAAGAGTATTGGGCAGGGTGGGGGCTCATGTCCTGCACCCATCCTGACTTGAAAATGATGAAGAGGGAAAAGTGCAACTAAAAATATAATTAAATGAGACGAAAAAGTGGGTGTCAGCAGGCATAAGAGAAAATAATAGCCCTTTCTCAAGTGGAGTTACAGCCACCAGCACGAACTGCTGCCTGTGAACACCTTTAGCCAAGCTGTGCTAGCTCAGGGCTAAGCCCTGGGGACAAACAGAGCATGGATACATCTCCAGAGTCTGCCAAAAGCCAACCCCAGACACAGAGAGAGCATCATAAGGTGGTGGGAATAATTGTGCCTGGAAATGTCAGCTGGTGCCACAGCCTGCAGAAAGCCCTCAGTCTCTAAGACCTCCAAGTGCCTGGTGCTCTGAGAGGAGAGAAACTGTTGTTTGTTTGATTTATTGTTTTTTTCAAGAATTTTTTTCTTTTTCCCTGGCTTTTAACTGTAAAAGTTCAGAGCTCCTGTACCTGCGGAGAGCTGTGAGGTGTTTCTCTATATTTTCTCCATGCTTTAAAATAAGCTGTGGATGTCTCATAGGGATTTCAGTGGGCACGTCCACCCACGAGGGGAAAACACAACCCGGAGCATTCCCAAACACCACCTGCGGTGGATGGGAGGGAAGGGAGATGGGCCCGTGCTTCTTGCTGCTGGTTGCGGTGGGAGCCAGCAGGTTGTGCTCATGAACAACAAATCCACAGCTCTGCCTCCGGGATGCTCCCCGGTAAAAGCAAAGCTACAGGAAAAAAAAAATTCCTCTTTCTGCAGGGTTTTTCTCCAGCTCATTATAGCAGCCTGCCTACATGTTTTAACAGCCCATAAAGCCACAAGGATCTGGCACTTACTAAACTCTGTTATTTAAAAAACAAATGTTGAACTGATGCTTTCCTGTTAGAAAGTCAATATTTCTTCAGCTGACTTTGATGCACTCAGTTTTCTGCTTTTTACTGTCTTTTTGGTTTTTTCTTGTTTAAGTGTTTGCTGGTTCCCAAGGGACACCTTTCAGTATCTCTCTCTGATTTGTACCTGCACAAAATATAGATACAGTGCTCCAGAAGAAAATTCTCTCTTCAGCTGAATTTTGTTTGTTGGACCTACTGTGGCCAGAACTGCTGCTTCCCTAAGGTAGAGATTCTGTTATTTAAACTTATTTAAAAATAAAAAGGTTACTTTCTCTTCCAATCTGTACCTACTTAAGACAACACCAAACTGCTTGAAATTAGAAACTAGAAACATGTTTCTGCTATCATCTCACATTCAGGGTTTCCTTAATCCATTCTTCCAGTTTTAGTAACATTTCTAACAAAATGTGGACAGTTCTTACATCTAAGGTACCAGGATGTTTGTGATAGCAGAATGATTGACATTTTTTTCCAAAATCTGATGGGGAATCCCTCCAGCATTCATCCTTCTTGGAGCTGGAATTGAGCCTTAAGCCTCCTTCTTGTTCCCCTTTCTAGGGACAAAGCCTGTCCTTGATTAAAGACAGCACTTCAGTCATACCTTGAAGTTCCATAAGTGCAGTAGTTTATTTCTTGCTGGTCTTCTTGCAGCAGTGAGCCAGAAATCTTTGTGTTTTAACAGCTTAAACCAATGACCTTGGTGCTCCCAGAAGCATAAGAGACAGGTGAAAGCTCAGCTCAGCTCAAGTGCAGCTCTCCAAAGCCAGCACAAACTTTTTCCTGGTTCAGGTCTCCAGATGCCTGAGATGCTCTGTCAGTAGTGAGGGACTCCTCTGAGCGTGGGGTGAAAGACAGAATTGATACAGAAAGACAGAGTGATCCAGAATTTCGGGGATGACACATCCACCACGCCTCAATTTAAATTGGGTATTCACAGTAAAAAATCTGAGCTGGCCCAGATAAAGAAGTTCAACTGTTCCTTGAAAAAAAAGAATAAAGCAGACATAAAAGAATGCTATAACTGAATTAGTGAACATCAGGAAAATCAAAATGAGTCTGTCAACAGCTCTGTGTGTCAGCCCCACGTCTCCCTGTGCTTCCCACAGCCCCGAGCTGCAGGGACCTGGAGCCACCCCCACACCACAGGCACCCCCTGAACGTGACGTGATCAGCCTGAACCACAGCCTTCATCTCCTCCAGGCACAGGGCTGTGCCTCAGGAACATATTGTTATCTAAGGCAATCCTCTCAGCCAACCAGTTCCAGCAACTCACTTGGAAAACACCGCCCACGTTCTATAAAAATTCAGATTTGAGATGCAGCCCACAGAGATTAATGAGGGTTTGAATTTATGCCTCAAGAGCTTCCAGTGGTTTGATTTTGCTGCTATACCATTATAATCTTCCTATACGTGCAGGCTGCTAACATACTCCCAGAAAGGGCTGGATTTCACAGCTAATAAAAATTGCATTCAGGAAAATAAATAAATAAAGCAGTTGCTATTACTCAGGCTGCATTTTAGCACAAAGTCTGGTGATGCAAATTAGAGTGTAGTGGCCAAAGTGAGTTTCAGGGGGTATTTTTCTCAGCTGAAGCTCTGCCACGTGCAGGTGGGCCCCAAGAAAGGGACTCACTGGGGCAGAGGCTCTGCATGGCCCCTCCCAGTCCTGGCACTGGGGAAGCAATTGCCAGCAGCCCCCAGAACACCATGGGGGTGTTCACTGTGGAGAGCTTTTCACTCAAGGTTTGAGGAATGGCAGAAGCCAACAAGACCCTTCCAGTACTCCTCAGCCTGGTGACAATTCCAGCAGGCCTAGTGACCATTTCTCACCGCTCAGGCACAAATGCTGCTGGAAGCCATCCCGCTGAGTGCACCCGTGAAAAGCAATCAAGCACACCTCTGCTCGTACCAGGCACTGCAGTACAAGCACTGAACAAGGTGTTAGCTTGGCCACAGCAGCTGGAAAACACCTCTGTGATTTTTTAGTTCACTCTATTATGCTACAGCAGACACAGGCAGCCCTAGCAGAGCACCAGGGTTTTGCCTTTCTGTGTGAGTGTTGCTTTTCAGGTTTCATTTTTATCAAGTTTGGATTGGACACTCTTGGGGAAAGGAGGGGCAAGAATCCCAGCACTGGCTGAAAAGCCAATTAACCTTGTTCACACAGACTATCAGAAAATGTCTCTATCCTCTCCACCTCTCCCAAAAAGGAAAGAGAGAACATTTACCTTTTTTTAGCACCAAGTATCTCCTCATATACATTTCTGAATGATCCAGGAACCTATAAAGCTGTAGGAAAGAAAAGACATTCTTCCTCTCTACACATTGCATGTGAGACACTCTGAAACAGCTCTCAGGATTGTCCCACAGACCAAGCCCAGAAGGACAGTGTGGACACCACCCTCTGACACTTGTGATATTCCTGTTTCTGTGGATGCATCCGTTTGAGCCTCATTGTGCACAATCCAGAACAACTGTACACTTTTCATGGTTAATGTACTCAAAATAAGCATTACTCAGACTGGTGACTAGGTCTTCCCTTACAGCCATCTGGATGGTTTATTTTAGAAAGTGATTTGGACGAACAGTGCTTTATTCATAATTATTCCGAGAACTCCGTTAGAACACAGGGGCTGTAGGGATCCAGCTCCTTCCTGTGTTTTGCCTTTCTCTCACTGGCCTCCAGCTCCACATTTCCCTCTGTAGTTCCCACAGTTTTTGAAGGAGGAAGATCACATTTATCATTAACCACAACACCCTCTTATCATCAAACTTTGGACTGCAATGCCATGCAGGTCCCAGGGCTGACTCACCACAAACTCACTGACCCAGAGACACCACGCACACCTCCAGCGTGTCACCTTGCACTGGGCTGCAGCCACGTGACAGAGCTGCACTTTGCATAAATGCAAATTAACGTTCAGCTTACTCACTCAGGCCTTTGCTGGAATTGTTGCCTTTCAGTGTGTGTCACTTGCTGCACTGGAACTGTGACAGGCAGTGGCAGGCTCAAGATGCCACCAACACGGGCCCCAGAGGCTGATGCCATCCTGCCATGCAGAAAGGGAGAGATGCTTTAAATTTAGGAGAGGTTCTTGTGTATCTCATCCAAACCTCATGGTGCCTAAATTATTTATTGTGCATTTGCTGCATTATTTATTGAGTCCCTTTTGCCCATACATGCAAGGAACATGAGCCAGTGGCTGTCACAGATTTCCTACACCATCCTAGCTCCAAGAATCTCCTCCAAAGGACAGATTACCATGCTATTTTCAAGGTAAATATGTTTTCCCTTGGGTGCACAGTTCTCCTTGGATAAAAACATCCCAGCCATGCACAGTTCTCCTTGGGTAAAAACGTCTCAGCCAACCTCTGGAGAGGCGGGACCTTGCCCAGCAGCTGTGGCAGAATGAGCTGAAATTATCACAAAAGGTCCCTGAAAGAGCTTTTTGTTATAAATGTGGTTCTGGTCACTGTGAACAAGGAGCCACCTTGCTACCCCAGGTATTCACATGCCCCTGAAGCCACTGCTGAACTCTCCTGCTGTGGCTTCCCCTTTGAAGAGGCCATCACAAGCATGGAGCATTGCCCATGTTTGAACCACAGAAGCTTTCAGGGACTGGCATGAAGCTGTGGCAGGGAGGTTGTGGGTTGGGTATCATCACCCAGAGGGTGGCTGGGCACTGAACAGGCTCCTCAGGTCAGTGGTCACAGCCCCAAGCCTGGCAGAGCTCTGTGAGCGCTTGGACAGCCCTCCCAGGCACAGGGTGAGATCTTTGGGGTCATCTTGTGTGGTGCCAGGAGCTGGACTCGATGATCCTTGTGGATCCCTCCCAGGCACAGGGTGAGATCTTTGGGGTTGTCCTGTGCGGTGCCAGGAGCTGGACTCGATGATCCTTGTGGATCCCTCCCAGCTCAGGATATTCTGTGATTCCATGGCTGGCTTTGCTTTCCCACATCAGGGCAAAGCTTCCGTCTGCTGCTTCCCCAGAGCCAAGGCTGCCTTTTCAGAGAACATTTCCATCTGTAATTACTGCACAATGGGACAAAGTGAGGGTGCTTTGATCACGTATTCATGATATCTCCCCTGCTTTGAAGACAGTTCTGCAGAGTGACAGCAGCTGTTTTTAACCCCCAAGTGGTGCCAATAAATACAGGAACCGGTGGTTTAACACACCCTGTGCTCTCATATTCCTCTAATGCCTAATAATAGAAAAAACTGTGAAATACAGCAATGATCCCACAGCTGCAAACTACCTATTAAACCAGGAGAAGACATGTAAAGGATGGCTTTTAACACCCTCCAAGCCAGTCAATCGTCGAATGCCCTCCCATCTGCAGAAAGGATTGCGGATTTCATTTATTTCTGCAATACCTGTCAGAGCAGAAAAAAAGGAAGGGTATTTTAAAAGGGTATCAAAAATCATCACTGTCCGGACCAGGGTGGAACCTCTTAAATTGTCAGATTTCACAGCAGAGTCTGCATGACACTTCTGTGGGTCTTCCATAATCCTGCCCTGTCAGAAGGTTAAAGGGCTGCTTGTGATTTGATCTCTAAAGTAATTGCTAGCTGGGAGAAACAAGCAAGACCATTCATTATATTTCACAAAGAACAAAACAAAACACAGAAATAACAAGATAGAGGATAGATTTGTCTTGCTGAAACAGATGAATATCCCCTCAACTACATTTCAAGGGCAGGAAGATGCACCAGTCTCTTTCCCACTGTGGATTTTTAATAAAAGAAGCAGAAGCAAACGAGGAGAGTTGATACCATGAGGCTGCAGAGGCAGCTGCAGTCTCAAGAGAGGCAATTTTGCCTACAGTTCATGCTGTGTGGTCTCCAGGGATGTATTCTTTGCTGGCATTAATTGGCATGGAAAATCAATACAGCCACGTGTATAAGCTGCAGTTGTTGCCTGGGTCTTCCTTTCCTTCCCCTCCACTCACAGAGATGTGCTGGGTATTGACAAAATTCTCCTTGGGAGGACATGTGCTAACTCCACAGTTCCTCGAGTAAACTCATTTCTCTCTAATTCTCTCTGGTGCAGAGGCTTATGAAGGCAGTTGTGATTCCTGGATCTCTGCCTTTGGCTACACCTGTGAGTAATGGCATTCCCCAAGTCTTGCAGATTTGGGATTTTGAGAACATGGTGGGAGAAAATTTGAATTTGTTGGGCCCCAGGAGTCTAAAGTGTTTTGAGTGCCAAATCTTCCCTGTGTGGCATTAGATTATCTCCATTTACACATTATTTTATCCAGACTTTGCATTTCAAATAGAGATTCTTTAGGGGTGCCTTGAATCCATTTTTTGTTAAATATGAAGAAACACACTCAAGCTTTTTTGCTAGTCTTTCCCTTGAGATTCCATCAATTTTTGGCTGTACTCTCCTCTGTATTCTTCTCTTATTTAAACCTGAATAGTTTACTCTTCTTTTTTATTTCTACTTAGCTCTTCACTGTTTTATTATTGGTTTTTGCATTTCTCTGGTGCTGGTGTGACATTCCAGAGAGGACAGGAGGAATGCCACGCAGTCCCAACAGAGCTGTCCCCTCCTGCTGAACCTCTGGGACCGAGTACCGTTTCTTGCTCTTTACTGGAGATCTGTTAAGAGCTGAAATAATGATAAATAAATAAATCAATCAATCCAAATTGAGGCCATACTGTATGTGGTTAAGGGAGAGTTAAGCTGGCTGCTGGTTTTCCCTCTCAATGGCTTTATCTCCAGACCAGTCTCAAAGAGATTTGCTTGACAGCAGCCAAGCAGATGGGAACCTACAGTTCAGATAAACAATATAAACAGGGAAACAATAAAATAATTACATGGATTGCACTTACACAGGAACGAGAGCAGTAACAGGGGTGTAGCCAGCATGGTGCAACTCCACAAACAAGAGTTTGTAAGTGTCCTGAGGAAGGGATTTCTATTCAAAACCTTCTGTTTTCCCAGAATTATCATCTGGTCTAGCAAAAGGCTCTGCCTTTCCCTAAGGATTTGGTGCCAGTCATAGATGACATTTGATGCCAGGTTGAGTGTTCATCCTCAGCTCTCTCTGTGTGAGGAGGTGCCCCTGTTGGTGTCCCCACAGACACGGCCAGAGGAGGAGCATGTAGGGCTGAGGGAATTGGGGCTGTTCAGTGTGGAGAGGGAAGGCTCTGGGGTGGCCTTTTTGCGGCCTTTGAGTATCTGCAGGGGCTACAAGAAATCTGGAGAGAGGCTGTTTACAAGGGCTTGTAGTGCTAGGACGGGGGAATGGCTTCAAGCTGCCAGAGGGCAGAGTTAGATTGGATATTAGGAAGAAATTCTTTCCTGTGAGGGGGGTGAAGCCCTGGCACAGGTTGCCCAGAGAAGCTGTGGCTGCCCCTGGATCCCTGGAAGTGTTCAAGGCCAGGTTGGATGGGGCTTGGAGCAACCTGGGATAGTGGAAGGTGCCTCTGCCTGTGGCAGGGGTTGGAATGAGATATGTTTAAGGTCCCTTCCAACCCAAACCACTCTGATTCTATGTCCAGGCCTGACTCTTTGACACTGCAAAACACGGACAAAACGAATCGAACTTTGTGATGCTTTTCAAAAAGAAGTTGCTCATATCTCTGAGGATTTAAATTATTCTGTCAGACATTGCTGCTGGCATGAACTGTTGGCATGGAGACTGATGTGAAATTTAATACAACATAAATAAAATATTAATGACATAGGAGAAACCAGTAGTGATTTAAAGAGATACTGAGCTGCCAACCAAGCTATGGTTTGGAGTTTATCATATGAACAACAGGGAAAACAGTGATTAAAGCTATAACGGGCAGTGAGGAATAGCCTCATTCTGCCAGTCTTCTGACCATGAAAAGCACTCAGAAAGGTCTGATTTGGCAGAGGGATGAAATTAAGAACTTCCCAAATTTTTTTTTTCTTTTTCCCCAAAAAAATATTAATGGAAGGTCCCTGCATCAGGAACAACAAGGCCAGGCCAGCAGGCTGTGGGACATGGCTGAGAATGCACCAGATACATCACAACACTCAGTGAGGGCAGAAAAACTCTTGCCTCAGTCTTGGGTTGCCTTTGCAAGAAGACAAACACCCAGAGGGGAGGAGAAAGGATGTTGCTGGCGTGGGGAGCCCAGGAAGCATTGCTGATTATGTCAGCATGGGTATATCTGAGAGATTAAGGCTAAAATCCCTGTTTTAATAATAAAATTGTTCCACTAGATTCAGCTGGTTCAGATACCAACCCAGATGGGCAAAGGTGAGGTTAGAGCATGTACTGGAGGCTGCATGAAAAATGTATCCCATTCTCCAATGCCCTGAGCAATCACCTTTCCCAGTACAATTGTTGGTTTCAGTGCTGTATTTCCAGTTTGAGAACTCTTTTTCTTCTGCAAAGCTATTTCATTGAAAAATTCCCAACAATCCCTAATTCTGAATACTCAGTATAACCTAGAGCATGATGGAAAACACTAAATGAAATCAGATACTTATATGAGCTTTTCACAGGCTCAGAAAATTGAAAAGCTGTTGGTAAACTGTCAGAGAGAGTTAGCAGAGAGGCAGGAATGATCAGAACAAGTCCTGAGCTGGTGCAACCAACATAGAGCTCAGAGCCAGACCAACTTTACTGAAATAGCTGGTCTAGGTGGACATGGAGGCAGAATTTCATCCCAAAATAACACATTTATTATTTATTAATGTCTAAATGAATAGGAAGCAAGTTCTCTCTGCTCACATCTCTCTTCTCTTTGCAAGGCTCTGTTATCTGCATCCCTCACTCCAGATCCTCTTAGTGGTTATGGGTAAACAATATTAAAAAATAAATAAATTTTCTGAAGCCTGATAATTTTCCATTTACATAAATCATAAAAATCTCTCTTGTGTGCATTGGAAGAGAAAGACTGAGTGGTTTGAGAGTGATGTAAGTACATCTGGCCTAAATATCTGAGAGAGAGCTGGAGATGAAAGGCTCCCAGATACCATGTATTAGTCATAATTTAAAAGCCCTGTCTCCAGGAGATAAAATTGTCCAAAGTAACTACTATAAATGCTGACTTTCTAATACAGAACTCACAGCACTTCTTATTGAATGCTCTGTGCATCACAGAGCATCATTACAAAGAGCCACAGGAGGAGGACATTATGTTGGGTGACAATGGAGACCAGAGCATAATCACTGGGGATTTGTGCTCTGTCATTAACTTACTATTCAAAATGAACCAGAGAAAACAAGAGACACACATCCTCCAGAGCCACAGGGCAACAAATTCACTTGCAGGTGCAGATCAATCAACTGGGCATTTGTGCATATGCAAAAATTGTCAGAGTGCCTCTTGCACAAATGGGTATAATTGTATCTGAAATATTTTAAGCATAATCTCATTGTGGGAAGCTTACACAGGCACGGGGATTACTGGGAATAGCACACTGAGACTGTACACACGGCACAAAATCAGCTCACATCTCCATCAATTATTCACTGAATGAGAGCTGCTGTTGGGGCTGGTCCGTGGCTGTATCAGTTTATTGCACACTATCTAGAAGGCTGCATGAGGCGCTTATTGACTCATGGGGATGTGGGGAAATGCAGGAGAATGCTGTGGAAGTGCTCATTAAAGTGTTTAGCACATGCACCTATTGTGTTTGTTTTCCTTCCATTGTCTCTTGGGCAAGGCAGAAGGCTGGGCCTTCTCCCAGAGAGGATGTCTGAAGTCAACATCAAAAATATTTTCCTGGGAAGTGGATACTGATTTGTAAACAAAAGCACTCAAGGGCAGAGGCCAAGTGTCTTCATTGCCTGGTTAATATCACCTCTGCACCTTCCATGGTCCCTCTGGATCCTCCCATAGAGGATGAACCTCCAGTCTCACCTGCTGGGGAGGGGCATCTGCAAGGGGCTGTGCCCTGCACCGCTGATGCTGAATACCTGTTCATCTGCACCTTCTCCACAGAACTCCCCTCTATGGGCTCTGTGTTCTAGACTGAAACTGTCTTCATTCAGCAATAACTATCCTGCAACTCTCACATCATTGTAGGAGAAAAGAACAGTGAAAACCAGGATGTCTTATTCAGAACACCAGTCACTTTAAACAAAAAAAAACCCAAACAAACAAAAAAACCAAACCAAAACAAACCAAAAAAAACCCCCACCAAAATCAAGCCAACAAACAAAAAAAAAATCCAAACAAAACAAAAAAACCCCAAACCTTTCAATTGAAAAAAAAAAAAAGGTTTCTTTCTATTGGTGCCCATGACCACTATAGCCTGACAGTGCTTCTAAAAAAGGGTCCTCGTCTCCTGGTGTCTTGCATTCTCCTCTTTTCTACATCCCCACCATCTCCCTTCTTCCCATGCCCCTTGCCTGTCCACACTGCAGAGCAGATCCTTGCACTGAGAGCTCCTAACTACCCACCCACAGCTGGGATCTGAGATGTTAACCCCACTCAGACCAGTCCCTTTGGTGGTGTTATCAGGCTATCATGTCACACTACATTTTCCTTACTATAACTTCAGGTGTTACTTTAGTCCCAGTAGGCACGAACAAAATTGTTTGTGAAAGTACTTGCAATTAGGTAAATAATTATAAACTCATTTACAGCAATTGGGAACCGAGCATCAGGCTGCTCAGGAAACGCTCGTTTCCAGGCAGATAGGTTTCAACATTGGTTTCTTCCCACTGCGGAAGGTGAGGATGATTGGAGATGGATGCCTGGGATGAATTACCCCGGCTGTGCTCCCAGCCTGAATCCTTCTCTTCCAACCTCAGTGAAGGTTGTGGGCAGTCAGCAGAGAGGGCAGCACCTCCACTGCTGACCTTGGGAACTCGTACAGCGCTGGGATGTGTTTTTCTGGAGCAGGGTCTCACAGGAGTGTGTTTTCCTGGCTACCATCTGCTGTGCTGGGCAAAGCATCAACGGTATCCATTAGAGGGGCTGTTGATAAATATCATGTACATGGCAGCAATAAGGCACTGGATTAGCACTGGAAAAGAAAACTAGCAAATATTCCGTTTTAAACAGCAACAAGGTCAGAGTATGTGAGAGGTGCAATGAGCAGTCTCAGCAGAATTTCCTATTTTTCTCAACTGCTTTTTAACTTCACGCAAAAGCCAGATCTTTCAGCAACCCTACCAGAAAGTACTCCCTAAGCTGCCTGCTGAGCAAACCTCAGAGACCCAGGAGACCCACAGGAGCCAGCTGCCACCCACTTCCCAAACAGCAGAGGTGCTGCTCTCTTCAGGCATTCACCATTGTGCTGTTTATAAATAATGACAAAAACACCTTAAAAGCATCCGTGTTGTGCCAGATTTCTCCAGAGAAGACTTGCCTGGAGGAATTTAAGAACTTGTATGCATGTTCTCCTTCCACCTCAGCCCCAGGGCTGTTTGCTGTTACCTGGGGATGCTGACACTGCCTGGTCACCTTCCCCTCTCCCACCCCCTCCGTCCTAGCTCAGCTTACAGGGTTTGGTCACTAATTGCACCAATGAAGGTTGTTAAAATAAACCAGCTGATTTTGTGCAGAAACGGTGGCCTTTATGTAATTTTTGTCAACTCTGGCTGTGACAGGGGTTATTATCAGCTGAGGAGTTGTGAGCATCAAGTGGAGATGTTTTCTGCAGCTGCTTCAGCAAGATCACAGCCGACCTCCTGGTGCCCTTTGAATGCTTCTCTCGTTGAACATTCAAAAGCTGAAGGGCTCAGACACATTCTTTGCCCCTCATTTCATCACAGCTGACCCAATAACACACAAAGGGAGCTGATTTGCCTTTGGAATGCCAGATTTTGCAACCATGGCAATACGTAAATGTGTTTCCCTTCCCCCTTCTCAGGGAAACTAGCTGAAGTGCAAAAGCCCAAGAAGAACAGAAAAGTTTGCCTGCTCAGTGAATCTGGAGCGAGCAGGCAGTGTCAGCCGGGAGGGGCTCGCCGAGAGTGTCCAAAGTGCCCAATACAAACCCTGTGCAAGGGATTGGCAGCTGCGAGATTCATACATGTTAATCTGCTTAGCTGAATTTGCTGTGTGCAGGAGCTCAGGACTTCT
>VZTJ01000348.1:0-47259 GCA_013397795.1 Orthonyx spaldingii | reverse complement strand
GGGGGGATCATCCTGCCACAGCTCCACATGCATTTTGGGAAGGAATTGGGTGGCTTTTAGCAGGAGTGTGTCAACAGGGGTAAGGAAGGAGCGAGCACTGAGAAAAAGGAGGGTCAGTTTATAGTAAGTCAAACATTTGAAGGCTATCAGGCTTGATCTTCCTCATCCCTGCAGGACAATGGCAACAGGGGGCTGGGAGACTTTATTGTAAGGCCCAACACTTTTTAATTAAAGTCACTATTGAAAATATTCATCACTTGGTGATGGGAGAAAGAGAAAGCTCCTGCCCCTTCTCTGCACATTGCAGGGAAGCTGAAAAGGCCATGTACCTATTTTATCTTCTTCCATGCAGGCCAGCTTTGAAGCAAGGTGTAAGATCTCTGAAACATCCCCTACCATTCCATTTCATGACAGAAGAAGTTTGTATCTGTGAACTTCCAAAACTTAAAAGATTAATTATAGCCAACAGCCTAAGCTGAACCCAGACTGACTGGCTTGGTATATTAATCAGCTGGAGGAATGGCATTGGGATTTCCACACGATGGCTACGGTTTGCCAGAATTTTTTGACAGGAGACTTTTTTTCCAGAGAACTTCAGGAAGTGAGAAACCCACAGTTCACTGGCCAGGGATTGTCAGCTACATACTCTCCCAAATCAGGGGTACCCTGATGATCAGAGAAAGGCCCATAAAGTAACTTAAGAAGGGTGAATGTAGTATAGGATGTCATATACCAAAATATCCAGCTGCAGGGTAATTGCTCCCCAAAGCAATCCTTCAGACCAGTCGCTTTAAATCCACCATGAGGACACAGGGAAATAGGCAAGGATTACCAAAAGAGGCCCCAAACAGATTATAATATCAGCTAATAGTATTTTTTACTAATGTCACTGAGATTTGCATTTCATTCCATGTGTCAAAATGTGCCTTTGCTTGACTATAGCAATGGTGGTGACTTCAGAGTATGTTTCCCAAAATGTTTACAGGGAAGGACTGGTGGATGATCTATTAGAGATTGTTCAGAGCAAGTAAAACATTTTTAACCCCCCAATAGTAGGCAGTACTGTGTGTCTTGTTCTGCAGAAGAAAAACCCAGGTAAGTTTCTCATCACTGGGACTGCTTTGCACGCTCCTCAAGGGCAGTAAATGCTTCTTTTGGCAAAGGATGGAGGCTTTGAGGCATCTTCCATCCTTCAAAAACCTGGATGTGCTCAGGCCCTCTCCAGTTGCCCAGCCTTGGCTACCAGCTTAGGAGCAGGAAGGCGGAGCACTGGGAGAAAGGGTTTTCTGGGAGTGTGCACAGTATTTCCATAGATTTCAGTCCCTGGTCTTTGGCATGGTATGAAGATGGGTCTCACTGAGTAACTACAGCAGCTGAAGAGGAAAATCATTATTGTCCTGTAGCCATTCTCCTTCTCTTTTGAGAGGTGCTGCTTTCAGTTGCTCCTCCTGGCTGTCTGCTTTTGCCCTCTTCTGAATAACTGTGGTGTTACAATGGGGAAGGCACACTTACCTCTCTGGGCTGTGCCCGCTGCCACCACACAGCTGTGAAAGAATCTGAGAAGAGTTATTTGTGATGGGCACCACCTGCCCCCTCCATACAGCCAGCATCGAGCTCTGTACCCTAAAACATACAGTTCAAAAATCCGTTTGAATGGTTCCTCAAAGCTCATTGTTGGTTTTCAGACCTCTTTTAAAAAGCATTTTAGCAGTTCTTTGCAACTTTGCTGGCCTGGAGCAGCAGTGTGTACCCATACTTGCCTGGCCACATGCCCACAATTAGCATTCATAAGAGTAGCTGGAGTTTTTAAGGACAATTTATTTTTTTGCTTTGTATCCCCAGAAAGTACAAAACAACCTTTACTTGGGTTCATGTACCTACAGGGTGGGATGAAAGACCCCACATCACTTCAGCAACAGCCTCTTCTGTCCCCGTGTGAAGAAACACTTGTAGATAAATCACTCCTGTCCTTGATTAAAAAAACAAAAACCAAAACATGGAACATGATGTGAAGGTATATTTATTAAAAGTTTAAATGTTTCCTGAAAAACATATACTTCAGCAGTACCAAAGAGCAAAGGTCCACAGAAGAACACTTCCCAGACCTGGTGAATACCTCTAGTCCAGCTGTAAGCTTTCTGTGGGTGTTTGAGCATGAAGGGTGTGCAGTGTCACCCTGCAAACTCCCACCCTGCAAGCCCTCATCTGCTCACCCTTCACTAAAAGGAAAGACCAGCTCCCTGCTTTGCTCCAATACTCTGGGAAAACCGTTTCCTAGGGAAACTTGCAGTTTTTATGCTCAGTGGCCACTTGTGCTATTTGACAGGTGAGTTTTGAAATAGCAGAGGCAGGCACCATTGTGGTGCTGAGCAGGGGGCTCAGGGTGAATATCCCAAAATACTGTAATTTTCCAGACGTAGAGCTAGAGTCAGAGCACAAAAATTCCAGGTGCTTCAGCAGCAACTGTGCAAGGAGATAATGGTGGTTTATAAATGTATGCCATTTATACCTGAACTAGCCAGTTTTATACCTGACCTTGCCATTCAGGCAAGGCTCCTTAGCACCTCGGGGAAGCAGGGACAAGAGGGCAGCAGGGCCCATGCCAGCATCAGGCAGAGTTGGACATCATTCAACAGGCACAAAACATTGCCAGCAACAGGTTTTTTTATTCCACTAGATGGTGCCCAACCCTTGTTTAAGGATGTTGCTTCATCATTTGGACAAGGGTGTAGTCAGGACTGAGGATGGAGGTGCCTGGCCACTACGATGGGGCTGTAAACGCTGTAGTTTCAACCCTGCCAGCGGCAAAATCACCCTTTTAATTTTCCAGGCAATCATGGTGGGTCCTAGATCCCCAGAGCATTGCCATAGTCCATCTGTTGTGGGGTGTGATGTGCCATGGCAATTCTAGGGGTGAGTCGTCCAGCTCAGACTGGCAGCAGACCCGCAGCACCTTTCAGTCTGAGCCGGATGGGACAGCACAGGAGGTCCAAGAGCTTTTGGGGGTCTTCTGCATGCTGGCCCGAGCCTGGGAACCTGCAGGCAAATCCCTGCCACAGGCTGCCTAAATCTCCATGTCCCTGTAGCACTGGCACTAGGCTATGTAGGGCAGCTTCCCCAGAGACACCAGGGCCAGATGCCCTAGTGGGGTCATAGTGAGCACATGCAATTTTTGACCTTTTCTGCTGGGGAGCATGAGCAAAGCAGAGTCCTGAGAGCTGGTGATAACACACAGCGTTATCCTGGTCCTGGTATTCCAGCGTGAATCAACGACATACGATCCCTAAGTACCAACTTGCCACAAGAAGCTGTGAATGTTCCATTCCTGGAAATATTCAAGGCCAGTTTAGATGGGGCTTTGAGCAACCTGGTCTAGAGGGTGGCATCCCTGTCCATGTCAGAAGAGTTGGAACTAGATGATCTTTATAGTCCCTTCCAACACAAACCATCCTGTGATTCTATGGCCTGTAACAAGATCTGCCACTACTGTGTGTGGTGTGCAGAGGGCAGGGAAGGAGGCACTCTATGGGTACTTCACTAGCATCATGGCTGCTCCTGACTGCTCCCACTTGCTTCCTGCATGGGCACAGCACTGGTGGTGAGTCCCCTCAGCACGTGCTGAGGCAGCAACTCTCTTCTTGAGGCTCAACGCCTCTCTCACTGTGCTGCTCACTTTAGCGCGCTGCTGAACAAGCCTGTTTTAGCAGCTTCTCAGACAGAAAAAGCAACCTGCAATTGCACAAACAGTGATTAAATTTGGGCGCCACTGACGGCATGGCTCCAACATGTCGAAACCCAGCCTGGCCTGCATGCAGGGGCCAGTAGCAGGAATGGTGGTAGCACAGCCAGAGTGTTATGGTGCTCCTGGCAGGACAGTGTGGCCAGGAAATGCACCATCAGGAGGGCATGATGGGGACTTCTCACTGGAGAAGGTGGATGAGCCGAGGGGGAGGATGCTCTGTGGGCCTCCCCAGCAAGCCCAGGGAGGCTGGTTGGCCCTGGGCAGGGTCTGGTAGGGTTTGATACCCCGAGGGAGGGATGTGTGGGCCTTGTTGGCCAAATTGCAGCTGCACAGGTAATGGCTGTGCTAGGGGTGTGCTGGAACCAGAAATCCACTTATGCCCAGGGATCAGCCCACATCCAGTATGCTGCTTGTGGCAGAGTGACTGCCTGAAGTACCATTGCAAACTCCAGAGTCAGCAGATCCTCAGGTACAGAAATGCCTTTATTTCTGCAGTAGGCTGGAAGTGAAACTGTGAGGACAGAGGCTTTTTCTCACTGCTTTTTTACTTGCTTCGCATCGGTGCACAAACACCGCTACCCTATGCCGTGTAGCATGGCTGCTGTTCCCTGGCTGTCTAGTACAGCACACCCGTGCATCCCTGCTACTGCACCATGTGCAGCCTCCCCCAGATTAACAGCAGATTGCATGAACCAGTGATTTTTGGCTCCTGGTCTGTGAAGCACCGTGTGTCCCCCAGCAACCTGCCCCTCACCCAGGCAAGAGCAGAGCCCGGGGCGGGGATGCCAAGGGGGAAAATGCGGCATGTGGGACCCCCCAACTCCCCGACTGGAGCCTGCTGGGGTGGATACTGGCCGTGCCTCAGAGGGGCCCCTGGATCCAGCGGCCTTGGAGGTACCCCGGGGATCCCCATCCTGAGGGCTGCAGCCCAGTCTGTCTGCTCTCACTGTGACTGCCCTGATCCCCCTCAGAGGACTGGCTGCTGCCGGTGCTTCCGAGGCTGGGGTAGGGGCCATTGGGGCCACTGCCTGCCCCGCCGAGGGTGTAAAAGGCCCGCTCGTGGACATGGAGCTCGTCAGCATTTTTCACCTGGTCCAGTTGCCTGCTGTGGCCCAGTGTCGCAAATGTGCCCAGTGCCCCTGCCCCCAGCCTCTTGCCATGGTGCCCAGGCAGGCGGCCACCCCCGGTCCCTGGCACTGCTGCCCCGCTCTTGCCACCTCGCCCCCACTCCCGTCCCCTGCCTGCTCTCATGCTGTCCATGTCTTGCCCTGCCTGTGGAGTGGGGCTGGCCCCTGCTTTGGTGGCATGTGACCTGTCTCCAGCATTGCCATCATAGCTGCCAACACTTGTCTGGGCCCCTCTCAATGCCCAGCTGCTGGGTTTCCCACTTGGCGATGGTGCTTTGTCCATCGTGGGTGTCTTGTCCAGCCCTGATCGCCCTGGGTGGACCCTCATCCCTGCCCCAGGCCGTCCCTCCACACGTTGGGGTCGGGAGGTGTCTGTCCCCACTTCCCCACTCCCTGCTCTACCCAGCATAGTTCTTGTGTCTGCCTTGTGGCTGCTGGCTGTCACGGACAGGGTGGTGCGGTCCCCCTTGGTAGTGGCCAGGTGGATGCTGTCTCCCTTGGCTGGGACAGTGACAGTGGTCTCCATGTCACTCCACTGGCGGGGGGTCTTGGTAGCCACATGGTCTCCTCTCACCTCATCATCATCTTTCCCATGGATGCTGGCCACTGTGGGGCTAGTAATGTCACCACTAGTGACTCTCCAGGGGACAGGGGTTACCAGTCCTTCATCAACATCCATGGTGGTGGCACCTTCCTCATCCTCTCCAGTGAGACGGTCATCCCTGAAGCTGTGGGTGACGCTGTCCCCACGGTTTGGAGTGGCTGTGGTGGCCAGTCCTTCAGGCTGCCTGCGAGCAGGGATACTGCCATCGTCACCACCACTGGGTGCCGCAGAGGCATCCAGCCTGGGGAGGGGGCTGTTGGTTCCCACAGGGGGGATGCCATCATCCTTGCTGCCCACTGTGGCACCAGCCAGGGTGGTTTCCTGCTTCCCCACGTGGATGTTGGCCCTCCCAATGAAGATGTTGACCTCGTCATCCTTGTCTGGAGAGACCTGGGTGAAGCTGGTGGGCCTGGTTGTGCTGCCTAGGCTCCCATGGGTGATGGTGACATTGCCCGAGTTGGGGATGTAAGCATATTCATCCACACCTGCGGCATCCACTTGGACGTCCTCCATCTTCTCAGTGACAGAGGACAAAGTGATGCCTCCCATCCCTGTAACCCACTTAACACCCTCCTGCCCTTGGCCAGAGACAGCAGCCTCCCTGCTGCCCTCATCCCCTGCCCCTCTGGTGCTAGGGTCCCTCCCCCTACCAGTGGTCATAGCTCCCTCCACTGGAAACACCCTGGGGGCACCATCATCCTTGTCCTCACTCCTAACACTAGACTTGTTCCCCACCACAACCTCACTGGGATGTTCACCCTGAAGAAGAATGGGAACACTGCCATCAACTTCCACCACCAAATCCAGATCACCACTGCCCTCTGAGCTGGATAGGGATGGACCCGTGCCACCACCACCACCTTGCGTTTGCTTGCCAGTGACAGGGCGAGGACCATCCCTGCTGATGCCCAGGGTGCTGCTGTTTTCAGGCTTGAGGCCAATCCCATACTCGATTACTTCAGTGCTGCTGCTGTCACTGTGCTCTGGGGCCGCCCCGGCCTCTGGTGGCTCCTGCCTGGCATTGTCCTCATCCAGCCAGCGGCTGGGGATGATACTCTGGCGGTCAGCATCTTCTTTCTGTGCAGTACACGCGAGGGAGAGGTCAGGGCCAGCCCCGGTGATGGACGGCTGCTGGGGGCACCGCAGCCAGGCCAGGGTGCCGCAGTGTCCCCTGGCCACCCCCTCACCTTTATCTGCGTCTGATTCCTCCGTGTTGAGAATGAGTAGACATATTTGAAAATGTAGAATCCATGCTTGTCATTGCAGCCTTTCAGAAGTATCTGGTGGGGAAGAAAATAACCAAAACCCACAATTTTCTTATTAAATGCATTGGCAGGAGTTTCCCTTTCTGTGCCTGGCACTGCAGTAGGGTCCCACTAGTACCCACTGAGACCCCAGGAGATGGCATAGGGATACATACCCGGTGCTGTCCCACACAGTTCCCAGCAGCTCTCCCAGGCAGCAGCGGTGGCACCTGTAGGCAGCAAAGCACAGGCAAAGAGCTGAGGCACCAAACACTGCCCCAGTATTCAGGCAGCTGCCAGTGCCCACTGTTGGGCACCACCCTGCCCAGTGTTCAGGGAAGGGGAGGAAAACTGCATTGATAAGCGAATAAATTCCTGGGCACTACCTGGGGTGCTGACTTAATGACAGTAAGAGTAGGAAAGGTCAAAACCCCATTTCCACGGTCTGAAAAGTATTGTGAATTCTGCTACAGCATGATTGTATTGCATACTAGTTTTCATTGGGTAGTATTTGTCTGAAAATAACATTTTTCCTGGAGTCTGCTGCAAAGTATTTTATTGCAGAGCATTTTTAATACACAGCACCATTGCTCACACCAGAATGTTCCAAGTTACTCCTTGGATCTGCCTGTGATGGGAGTACAGAGCTAGTTAACTGGTGGTGTTTCCCAATGTTTACTGGGCAACTGAGCAGCAACACCTGTGCCCTCATGGCCAGGTTTCTGTACATGCTTGCAGACTTCCAGCTCTTCCTGATTATCCTGGCGTCTTTTGGGGGATATTGGCCAGTGCATCCCTTAGGACTGGGGAACCTGCTGGTGGGAGAATCCTGTGAGCCCCACAAAGCCATTTCAGGCATTCCCTACATGCCAGAGAGAGAGATGGCCCCAGGGAGGAGAGTCCCCTTTGATCTCAGCAAAATTAGTCACTGAAGCATCCCAAGCCCAGCTGAAGGGGCAGAAATACACCCCAAAGTGTTGAATATTCCCAGGTTGTTTCACCGTTTGTGAACAGTACCAAAGGCTGGATTACAGCTCTGGTTACACAGCATAGTATTAACTCTCTTCTGTGCCCCTAACTCAAAAAAGAATCTGTGCTGATTTATTGCCTTCCCCTGGGCTGCCCTGCTACAGAGCCGGTTGTGAAAGTTTGCTGTGGGGGATAAAAACATGTGGGAGGGGCCCATTCCTCAGGGAAGATAAGATTGCCCTCCTCCTTATTCTGACCAAAAAGCAAGACTTTTCTAGGAGCAGACTTTCACTCTAGCTCTGTATTTAGTATGCCGAGCAACAGTTATGCAGGACACAAATGGCTGCTAATCTATTCATCTTAGTTTGCCCATATTTTAGTTATATCTGTCAAAATTCCACATTAGGAGAGCTGGAAAATAATTGCGGGTGCCCCTCTGACCCCTGTTATCCACACAGGTAAGATGAGCATCCTTCCCCCACCTCCCTTCCTGTGGCTCAGCTCAGGCTGTTCCCAGACCAAAAGCACTGGGCAGATCTCAGATCCCCAAAAATCCAAGGGGAAGAGGTACAGCCACCCAGATGGGCTCTTGTGCAGTGCCCTGATTGCTAAACTGAAGAGATATGCTCAGCCACCTCAGTGCTAATATATATTTTCCTTCTGGGCTCACCTCTGCTGTTCCCCTTAATCCCCTCCGCATGCACTAGAGGTGGTGTGCACAACTACAACCCATGTTTTCCCACTGCTGAAAGCATGCCAGGATGCACTGGATAGTACACCTCACACTTCCAGCAGCATGCTGGGAACCTGGGAAAAGCCATACTCACAGGTGTGGCAAGGGCTGTACTGAGCAAGCACAGGCACAGGCACAGGCACAGGCAGACAAGGGTTGTTTGCATCTTGGGCTGCTCCTGGAGGCACAAAGTAAAGCATTGCTGGAGTTTGTCTTCCTGGGATTGTTCTGGTTAGCAGCAACCTACAAACTCCCACAATCTCAAAGCTCCCATTGCAGCAGGGTTTTCCAGAGACCCCAGCTTTTCCCAGGCTTTATGGTGGCCCTTGGCATTGTTCTGCCCCTTTGCATTCCTTGCAGCAAGGGTGGTGCTCTCACCATGTGCTGAGGGCACTGCCAGCAGGTCCAAATGAGCACTCTGATACCAGCTATTAAAGTTTCCAAACTCCCTCTGTCAAAACAGCTTGGGTGGATATTTGCAATAAACGATCCCCCAAAGTTGCTGCAAGCTAAGCTTTTCATAAATCTGAATTAAGAAAGTGACAGGTTTTTACAGCACTGATAAATGGTAGGAGGCAATATCTCCATCCCGACTATTTTCAGCCATACCAGCATTTCTACAGTAAACACCAGAAGGAAATTCATGCACGAAGATCAGCAGTACAAAGCAATGTAAGCTCAAGAGTCGTGCACAGCCAAAGATTGGGATGTCCCCATCCCCACTGTAGCTTGTCCAGAGTGAAAGTAGGAGAATCCCTGCTCAGAGACAGCAGAGCTGAAGGGCTAGGGAGAGACAGGGCAGGAAGCTAGGTAAGAAGATTACCTTTCCTCGTCAGAGGCAGTTCCCAGTGGCAGACCATGGAGTCTGTGCCCACTTTGCTGAAATTTAAAGTTGGCCCCGGGTGCACAGAGCCAATCAGCTCCTGCCCAGGAACATTTGTCAGCTCTGGCAGCACCCGCAGATAACCAGGGGGAGTAATTTCCAGCTAAAAATGTGTTTGTGGTGTAAGACAGCTATCAAATGTTCCACCTGGCTGGATAAACAGAAAGCACAGTTTATAAATATCTGTTCTGAAGGCAAAATTGCTCAATGATTAGCACAGATCTTAGTGTGGCACACATCCAGCTTGATTATTGATAAGAGGGTGTGCAGCGGGTCTTGGCTTGCTCACTGTGACCAATATGGGAAAGCCGGCAGGGCTGCAGAAAGGGAAGGGTGATATCCAGAGCCAGGCCTGGTCTTGGTACTTTGACACAGAAGGGGAGCATTGGTCAAGCTGAGAGCCACTGTCATGCTGTGTCTTCTCACATTTGCTTTTTGGGTTTCAACCTCAACCCCTCTGAGCTATACCTGTGCAAGTGCAAAATAGAAGAGTGGCAAAAAAGGAAAAAAATGTATATTTTTCCATGCACTGCTAGTACAGGTTCCTTTGAGTCCAGCTTCATTACAAAGAAGAGCTACAAGGGTGTGCATGATGTACAAACCCTCCTCCTCCTCACCTCTACTTTTGGTGGCATTGCTGGTCACCCACACCCATGCTAAGAAGGGTTCCCACTGCTGTGGCTAGCCTCGCTCAGTCCATCACTGTGGTGGTGGTGACAGCAGCTCCCATCCCACTCCCCACTCTGCCCTAACCCAAGGAGCTGGCACAACTGCTGCATTAGCACCAAAAACACTTAAACAATCAGTATCCAGCTTTGAGCAGGAGCAAATCCTGGAGCCAGCAGGAAACTAACCCTTGCCCACCAGCCAGGAAGCAGCAGTTGGATGCCAACCCACACGGCAGCCAGCCATGTGCCTTGGCTCCTGGAGGAGAGCTTTTGCCAGGTGCCTTAGGGGCTGACGTACATGCACTCTGTGGTCTACGCACCCTGTGGGAGTGGGACCTGGCCCCTGGCAGCACCAAGGCCCTTTGTCCATGCCGGTTCCCTGACGTCTCTGGGCACCCCCTGGGGCTGTGGGTAATGGGGCTCTCATGTCCCCCCACAAGCCATGAGCACATGTAGGGCTCCCTAGTGCTGCCATAGGGATTTGTCCCCAGGGTGCCTACTCTGCAGGCAGTGCCGCCTGCCTCCCCAGAAGCTGCAGCCTAGCTTTGGCACAGGGAAGCAGTTTTGTACAATGGCCAGAAACTTGCTGCTGCTGGAATAGACTAGTTCTGCAGTTGGATCTCCATCAGGACCTGAACTCAGGTTTCCTTCCTAATAGTGCAAGAACAGCATGATACCTGCGATAAACTGTGCATGAGGGCCATCACTATTCCCAAATGGTGGCATCTGTCTGGAACCCAGTGGGATTTGTTCCATCCCTATCTATAGTGAAAATCTCCAGTTGGCCAGGGACACACTCCTGTTGGGAAGTGACCCTGAGCAGGGATCCTGAGGACTCCCAGCCAGGCATCTCCATCACTGATGCAGTAGGGGAGTGGATGCCTCACTGTCACTGTGACAGACCTACATTGCCCTGGGAATATGTGGATGGGACCTTGCCCTGGAGGCTGTGTGACAGGAACATTTTGGGCTGCAGTACTGGTGTTCAAGACACACATCCAAGTTGCCCAGCCTTGTACTCACATGTCTGGTTCAGGGATGAAGAAGCAAAGCCCTCATTACAGGTGTGTGCATCTACAGCTAGTGATGCACAGAAAGATAAAATAGTGGTTTTACCCTTATTAACATTGCCTTGTGTGTGGTCAAGCCATGGAAGGCATGTTATCAGGGAATGGAAGACGTGGTAAAGCACTACTCACGTATGGGATGTTCACATCAGCTCTACATAAAACATGGCTGTAATCCTATACCTGTGTCCCTAAGAGTGCCCTTTCATTTCTCAGAGGGAACTCTAGAGAGGCTTTCCAAGTTAGCCTTGCTATTCCTTCCTCCTTTCATGTGCATCTGAGCTGGAATAACAAGGTTCAGCCCTAAGCATCATGGGCAACTGTAGCCCCTCACCAAATGGTATGCTGCCCCACTGACCCTAGCAAATTTGGCAGCAAACCTTTTGTCACCAACAAATTCAGTTCTGTTGCTTTATTTCATTTCATTTCATTTCATTTCATTTCATTTCATTTCATTTCATTTCACAAGATACAAAGAAAGAAAAAAGCCTGGGATGGAGCCAGTGTGTATGGCAAGCTGCCTGGCGTCCCCTCTGGGGTGCAGTGGCTGCAGGGAGCGTTCGGATGCACCTTCCTGACTGGGCTGGGGCAGGCAGGGACAGCACCAGGGCTGTTCCCCCTGCTCACTGGCTGTAGTAGTAATCCTGGCCATACACATCATATCCATGTCCTTTGTAGTAGCCATACTCATCCTCATAGGCCCGGTAGCTGTCCCCACGCGCATATTCATCCTGTTCCTTGTACTCGCTCTTGGTGGTGTGCTCGTCCCCCTGGTCATGGTCCCTGGCTGTCACATCATACTCCCAGAGCTCCCCAGCTGTGGTGGAATCTGTGGTAACATCTGTGGGTCCCCCATCATCCATAGTGGTCACCTGGGTCAGACCCTCTTCACTGGTGGTGCTGGAGATGGTGGTGACTTCGGTTTCCTCCTCCTCCTCTTCCTCTTCCTCATCATCTTCTTCTTCTTCTTCTCCTTCTTCTTCTTCCTCCTCCTCTTCCTTCTCTTCCTCAGCTTCACCAGTGCCCTCCTCAGCCACCGCAGTGCCATTCTCATGAGGTCCATCTGCCCCCTCTGTGGTATTGGTGCTTCTGCCATTGACACCATTCTTGTTCTCCTCTATTTCTTCTTCCTTCTCTTCCTCCTCATTCTCATCGCTGTCATCATTTTCAGAGTCTTCCCCCTTGCTGGCAGTCCTCTGCCTGATCCCTTTCAAGGTCCCTTGGCAGCCCTTGCCCTGGCAGAGGGAAGACAGTAGAGCATTACTGGGGTGTCAGGAGACTGCAGCTTCATGTGGCAAGGGGCAGGTATGGGTACAGCTGAGCATCCCCCCACACCTTGCATGACAGAACTGCCTTTTTGGGGTACCCCTTCCAACTCCAAGTTAATACCCAGAGCTTGGTCCAGCTATGGGCATTTCCACAGCAGCCCCCCAAGCAGAAACAGGGTGCAGGGCATCCCATGGGTGCACACAAACCTGCAGTGAACAGAGCCCTTTGTATGGGAGCCCCCTCCAGCTCCCCAAACCACACCTGCTGGGGGGATGTGACGTCTCCTCCCAGTGCACCCTGGCAATCCCCAGGGGCTGCTCCGGCAGGGTGTCCAGCTGCCTTGATGCCAGCATGAAATGGCTCCTGCAGGGACAGGGACAGAACAGGGCAGGGGGTCAGCAGCTGGAATGGAGCGCAGGCCTCCCAGCAGGGAGAAGGGTACGCAGCAGTCACACACAGCATTTGGGCATTGCTCTGAGTTCCCTGCTTTCCCACGGGTCTTGTTCCAGGCTGAAATGGAGAAGCTGCAGCAAGGCAGCTGGAGCTGTGCATTTAAATGGTGGTGACTGGAACCATGTTCCCATTCTGGCTCTGCATTTTGCTTTGCAAAGCATCTGAAGGTTTTCTTCTGAAGTTACCTCTCCCAGTTTCCAGTAAATAAAGAAAGCCACAGACACACTACATGTGAACATGCTGCACATCATGTGTGGATGGTCAGTGAGAGTGTGATGGCTCAAAGCCAGGCATGCACCTGAACCCCACCAGAAATCAGCCATCGGCAATGCTTGGCCCCAAAGGTCAGCAACAGTGCAGGGCTCTCAGTGAGGCACACGGCTAAAGAAAGGTAAGGAATAACCCAAATGCAAACAGAGCCTGGAGCAGTCACTGAGGAACTGGTGGGGCAGTTCACACAGTGCCCAGCCTGAGAGGAGGAGAGTGTTGCCAACAGCAAATGAGCCCAGCCATGGCAGGGAGACGTGAGGTCAGTGTCATCACTGCCCTGGGCAATCCCCGCTGCTCACATGCCAAGTCCAAGGACACCTACCCCAGCATTTTGGGCCACCTCAGACCTTGAAACACATGAGCACCTGACTGCAGGGAAAATCCAGGCTGCTCTTCTCTCCAACATGAGAGCCATCAAATTGCATGGTGCGGCCACCTGTTATGATGGGAGCAATGCTCCCCATCCAGCAGCCGATATAAAAGTGCTCTTTACGTACCTGTAAACTGACCTCAGAGCCTTTCAGCATGATTCCTCTTGCTGACCACTCTGTCATTGAAGGCACATCCCTGCATGGGAACAGCCACAGCCCTGGTGCCCTCCAAACAAAAACAGCAGACCCAAACAGCAGCTACATTCCTGCATATCGCTTAATTTCTTCCTGAGAAATGAAATTCCACCTTTTGCTGCCCATTCCACTACTCAAAATTATCACTAGAGATTGCAGTGGTAGGGGAGAGAGAAGCAGACAAAACGGGGCAAATTGCAGGTAGGTGCCAGGGCTGGCACAGGGGCCACTCCATACTGTATCCCAACCCCACATGGGTCTCAAAAGGGGAATTTAAAATCAGACTCCCAGGCTTGTTTAAAATAACTTTTACAAAAGAAAATAATAAAAGACTTGATTAGACCTGATGCACAGGTTTCCAAGCATACAAGATCCTTATTTCAAAGCACCTGTGTGCCTGAGACGACCAGATTATTTTTGAGCATTTGCAGCCCGATGCGACACAAAAGATCTTTGTAACCCCTTGCATTTAATTTTGGACCTGGGTGACTCTCACAACTACAGAGGTGCCCAGGCTCATACTGATCCAGCAGACAGGAGCAGCTTTACCATCCGACTGGTACAAATGTGTCTTTCCTAATGTAACACCAGTTTGTGTCGTTCCACACACAGGCATGCAGAGCATAGCTGGATTTCCATAGGAATTTTCTCAGTGCTATGGCAACAGACCCTGAAAGAGAAAGGTGAGTTCCTAACACCACATTCTTTCTTGTGTGAACCTCCCTGCTTCTCTCCTTTGGCCTGTCCTGCTGCTTTCTGAGCCACTGAAAATGGAAACCCAGGGAGTGTGTCTCAGGACTGCTTGGTGCAACCCCCACCCAAGCAGAAAANGTTCCTAACACCACATTCTTTCTTGTGTGAACCTCCCTGCTTCTCTCCTTTGGCCTGTCCTGCTGCTTTCTGAGCCACTGAAAATGGAAACCCAGGGAGTGTGTCTCAGGACTGCTTGGTGCAACCCCCACCCAAGCAGAAAAAAGGAAAACAAAAGAAAAAGATCGACCAAAAAAAAAAAATAGATAAATAAATAAATAAATAAATAAAAATAAGCCCCAGAGTAGAAAATCCAGTTGTATCCAGAGTGCAAGGCTGTGGGTGGTCAGTGACCACAAATGCTGATGAGCAGCGACTACAAAACCAAAGAAAGTTCCCAAATTCCAAATACAAGTTTTGCAGGCTGCTGGTTTGCCATACTCACCGCCCCTTCCTCCTTCTCCAAGCCATCCCCCTCTTCCTCAGATGAGTCACTGCCCTAAGAAGAGGGAAAACCAAGCTGGAGGCGGGTGGGTGGGTTTCCAGTGGTGTCACGAGTGCAATGTTCTGTGCCCAGGCCCACGGGCCAATGCCAAACAAGGCCCAAACCGTGGCCCCATCTCATTTGGGCCCAAATTTCTGCATTTGAAGGGTGGTGAAGTAGCAGTAACCCCTCGGAAGCACCCACCTGGTACCATCGCTGCGGGGAATACATGTAGATGTATCTGTACAGGTAACGCCGGTGTCGGCTCTTGAAAACCTACCAGGAGAAGGAGGGGGAAAATCCCATCAGCCTGGGGACTTGGGTACAGGAGTCACCAAAATGTGCTCTTCCTCAAGACCAGCCCCATGTGAGACTGGGCATGTGGGGTGGGGGAGACCCTACCGCGTTCTCTTCCAAGTCATCCAACTTGGGTTGCCGCAGCCAGATCTTGACCTGGGGGAAAGGATGGGTTGGTATGAGCCTCACATGAGCTCCAGCAAGGCCCAGAGGTTCCCCCTCGCCTGGCACTCACCGAGAAGGCACACGTCATCCCCACCAGGCAGATGAAGACCAGGACACTCCTCATAGCTTCTTTCTCCAGGAACAGTGAAACACTTCGAGGCCTCACTTTTCAGCTAGAAAGCACCAACACTACTCCAAACTATCCACATGTCTGTGGCCATGTGGATGAGCAGGGAGAAGAAAGGCTGACCTCCAGCTGTTTCTTGGGGGTGTCACCCAACCCCTCCATAGACCCAATTCCTTCTATTCTTTCTCTTCTTCTTTTTTTTTTTTTTTAAAGGTCTGCCTCAATTTCCATGAATGCATTTTGTTTTTTCTGTAAGCCACAAAATACCAGAAAAGTGAGTTTCACCATGTAGTGGACTCACTGCTTTCCTGGAGCAGGAATACTCACTCCTTTTCCCCCACTGCCTTTGAGGGAGGGGAGAAAGCTAAGACCCACTGGAGATGCAACCAGGAGCAGCTGGGAGCACTGCCCCACTGCGGCTGCCCTCCCAAAGCTCCGAGACCTGCTTGGGTTCTGCCCAGGGTGCAGTGCTCCTGGGAATCACACCACAGGCATTTTAACCTCACTGAGGAAAAACAAACAAGTAAATAAATGATGGAAATAGTTGGCTTCTACTGCCTGCTATTGGCAAAAATAGCACTGGCAAATGGCCCCTCACAGGCATATCTGGAGGGCACTTGGCTCTGGACAGGTCTGAGCTGCACACCCAACGCACCAAAACACAGCCTGCCCTCCTCCATCAAGGAGCAAGGACAACACTCAAGCCTTCCAGCAGCACCCCAGCCTTCCCCCAGGGAGGGATGCTCCCAGCATCCCCCTGAGCTCAGTCAGGCCCACTAACCTTCCCTTTTCCTATCCTTCCTCTGCCTAAACCCAAGATCATCAGTGCTTGCAGGGAATTGTTATTACATTTATCTGTGCTTGAAGTTTTCCTGGTTTTGCTTAACTCAGGTTAGAAAACAAGTGGCCACAAACTTCCCTGACCTCACAGCAAGGTTCTGGATTGCTCATCCCCTCCACCCAGGCACTTTGTGAAGCCATATACCCAGGAAAGGACTAAAAGCAGCACCCCACCCTGCCAGCAAGCTGAGACCCCCCCAACTCCCTGCAAAAAGCAGACGACAATGCACAACCCAGCTGGGAGAAACAGCAGCAAGCTTACCCTGCACCAGCACTGAGAGCTACCCACAGAGTCAGCTGGCACAGATTTCCTCCCACTGCTGCCCTGCTGGGATATAAAGTCTGGCTTTGCCCTCCGCAAGCCAGTCACCGCCCTGCCCAGAATGACGCCAGCCCTCCAGCGTGCACCAAAAAACCTTCAAAACTTCAATGCTGGCAGATTTGGTGCACAAACATAGCACTCTGTGCCTCTGCCAAACCCAGTGAGGTTTGCACTGCACTGCTTAATTGAGGGTCTGGCCTCAGATGAGTGGCCAGGTGGACGAGGGTATAATAATGCTCTGGGTTTTAATTAAAATAAATATTGGGAAATCTGTGCCTGGGGGGTGTGCACCTCCCTTTTTGGGAAATTCTGTCACTGTTTTTTCAAGTAGACAAAAAGACCAACCTCAAAGGCCCAGCTCCACAGCCACCTGGGCAGAGCTGTTAGACCAAAAAAAAGCTAAATCCAAACAAATGCACCTCCAGGATGCCTGCAGACGCCTTGCTAAGGGCAGGCAAGAAAAGGGGACTCAGATACAGGTGTCACCAGTCCCCCTTTGAGAGCCATTTCCGCCACAATGTCGCTACAAAATGCATGTCTGTTTTGTTTCTAATGCCCTGCAAACTACGCAGACTCACACAGGGGCCAGCCCAGTCCCCTGCTCCCCAAAATCAGGCATTGCTCAGCTGAAATCTCTGTATGCTCCCAGCAAAGCAGAATAACTGCCTGGGAGTGGGGGGAAAGAGAAAAAAACTCTCACGCATGTGTCCATTCAAATCTCACTGGGGACCTTGGTGGCAGGATACAGTCACTGGCACCCACCTCTGCAGGGACATCTTTTCTACTTTACCTGTATTTATCATTTCCTGTTTGGATTTCAGCCACCCAGCTCTCCAGTGCACCTCTGCTCCTTCTTTCCCAGATTTTTCTTGCGCTCCTCAGCAAAGACCCCTGAGCTCCTGCACATCTGGGTTGCAGCAGTTCAGGGAATGACTCCTCACCGAATGCAGGTTTGCTTCCCACAGCGGCAAGGAGAACTGCAAATCCCACCTGATGCCTTCACCCCTACAGCCCTAGGAAAGGGAACAGTGGTGCTGAAAAATAAATGTCTTCAGGCAGATCTGTAATGGGCAGCTTAGCCAGTGGTAAAACTATGGTTATTTAGAAGAGAAAAATCCACTTTGCCATGAAAGACCTGAATGTTTCTTCTCAAAACTAGGGGTACAAACAGCCTCACCCTCAAGCAGGGGTGCTAGGCATTGGCAGGCACATGATGGAGAGTTGATAATTGTTGATGGAACACTATACATGTAACTTGTTTCTGGGGAGGAAGAAGTCCCCCATAGCCCCCTGAAGGTCCAGCAGCCCTTGCAGTAGGCCATGCCACATGCTCACTGTGCAACCTTGGGGTTGCAGAGCAGACCTGCGCCTGCCCCATGGACTTCAAAGCCCCTTGTGTCACTGTGAGGAGTCCTAATTATAAGGGTGGCCTGGAGCTGGCCATGGTCAGCCGACGCCTTGTGCCAGGAAAACCCACACACACACACAAAAAAAAAAAAAAAAAAAAAAGAAAGAAAAAAAAAGGGAAAAGAAAAAGAAAAAGAAAAAAGTCCCAGCCATGCAGTTTTTTGGTGCCAACGCAGCAGCCTGTGATAGAGATCAGCATTGTGAGGATTCCCGTGTGCCCCCAGCTCCACGGGGCTTGATCAGTTGGAGGGGCTGCCCTGCTGGAGGTGATGCAGGAGGCTTGGGGCAGAGATAGCCCTACATCCCATTGTCCCCTGCTGTCCTAAGCTGCCTGGCCCAGGAAAGCAATGAGCATGTGCCCAGCTTGGAGCTTAAAATTTCATCAGGGCTTGGGAACAGAGAGTCCTGGTGGGAGGCGATTTTTAATGTAATTAAAGGGCTTCTGCTTCAGGCTTCTTTAAAAAAAAATGGAAAACTGACTATAAAAACACATATTTCATCCAAGATCCCTAAAAAGCACCAGGATAATTAACGTGTCTCTGAGTGCCTTGTGCAGCCAGCACCTATGTTTATCTCCTGGAGCAAGCGCTGTCCAGGCAGGCCATCAGCAGCAGCAACCTCATAGGCACCATGCTGGGAGACTAGCAGCGAACTCGGCCAACACATCCAAAACGTTTCCATTTGAAATTTATTTTTTATTATTACTTTAAAAAAGCATCACATGGCAGGCTTGGAGCATTGGTCTTGGTCTCTTAATGCTTTTGCAAGAACTCCATCTCTCCATGGCAGCAGAGCTTGGAGGGAGCACTCCTTTGTCCAAAAGGTATCTGTTATTAAAAGTGATTGCAGGCTCTGAAAGCTTTATGAAAATTATCTCACCTTGCTGGAATCGAAACATAGAACAGCTTATCTGCCTCCAGAGAATGGGGCTTTAATCAACGTGGTCTAGTGGAAGGCGGGGTTTGCACCAGCTGCTGGCCCCAGCTTTGTGCTGCAGCTGGGTGGGACTGCACCTAGCAAGGACAACACTATATGGTTTGGGTGTACTTGCCAGAGCCCCTGGGGACCTCAGGGTCAGAATGTCCCTGTCTGGCACAGGCTGACATGGTTCCTAGGTCCAAATTTAATTATTATTTTTGAAGGGCAGTAAATGAGCAGAGCAGAGTGCTCCTGTCCTGCCCAGGCACACTGCAGGGCTGAGGCCGCACTGTTGTATTTCCACGCCCTGGAGCTATTCTGAAAAGAAACCTCAGGGCCAAAAATAAATAAAGAAAACAAAACCAGAAGGACACTTTGAGCATGGTGGGAAGAGACCAAGATGCTGCTGCAGCCAGGGAATGGGGCACCCCAGCTATGCATCTCAGCAGCCAGGGCACCCCTAAAACAGGTACAGGGGGAACCTGAGGCAGAGCCTGCCCTGGCTTCCACCTCTTCCCATGTGCTGTCAGGGACAGGAGTGTGTGTGCCACGGTCACCAGTTGGGGAGAGAAGTAATGAGCAAGAAGCAGGAGCAACAGTGTAAGAATAAGGAATGCCTCTCTTTCCCTTTCCTTCTCAGAACATAAACACAAATACAAACCAGCATCTACTGCACACACAGCTCGTTATTCTTTTGCCAACATTCAATTTTAGAATAAAAGTATGAGGGGAGAATATCTAAAACGTAACATGTTTCAGTCTCTGTTATCAGTAAACAACCCTTATATATTGGCCCTCTGCAAGTGAACGTTTCATATGATTTTCCTTTTTCTCTGAGCAGAAACCAGAAAAAGGAAATTAATTCTATTTAATGCCTGGAAAAATGTGGGCCAGGAGTAGCTCTGTAATGTGAGCACTTTGAAGGACCCTGAACTCTGGGAACAAACCCAGCAAAGCACTGAGGCAAGGTCGCAGCATTATCACAAATGCCAGACTCGTCACCACCCAGGCCCTCATATATTTGAGCAATATATGTATATTGGAGCTTCTCTGCTTTTTGTTTTTCTTTTTTTCAGGAGTAAGAAACACCTCATCAGCCAGAGTGAGTTACCAGGTCTAGTCCCCACACCAGTCTCTGCCTCCATCCACATGTGAGAGTTCTCAAACACAGCCTCAGGAGAAAAAGCCACAAAAATCCCCCCAAAGACCCTGTTTTCAGGAGGAAAGCAGGAAGATAGCCTGCATTCATTGCAGAAGTAACAACAAACAGCCTGCACACCCAGCTCAGGAACCGAGCTCTCTAATAAAGTTAAATCAGTGTACCTGGACCATTAGGCATCTGGATGTTGTGGAGGCACACTGCTCCTGTGTTGCACTAGTGATGGCTGCCTTCCTCCCTGCCACTGCACACACTGCTCTAATCTGGAAAAAAACCCTGAGTCTGGGATTAAAAAGGTGCCACTTGCAGCAGAGGCAGAGTGTGCTGTGTCAGCAAGAACTGTTGCTCTTGCACTGGTTGTTATTGTGTACATACATGAGTTGCACAAGAGTGATATATATATCCACATATCATAGAATCACAGAATGTTTTGGATTGGAAGGGACTTTAGAGCTCATCTAGTCCCAATCCCTGGCCATGGGCAGGGACACCTCCCACTAGACCAGGTTGCTCAAAGCCCCATCCAAACTGGCTTAAATACATAGAGAAGCACATGTCTTCTGCAAAAAAGTATCTTAACACTCAGGCACTCATTTCATCTTTTTAAGAGGTGGCTTTGGAAGTTTTTACGCTGTCATTAAACTACTTTTTGCTCTTCAGGTGAAACAACATCAGGTCTAGCACAGAAAGGGCGGGATTGCCTCTGCCTCCGCAGGTGCCTGTTCAGCCCCTGTGTTCAGTAACATGATGCCTTCTGCTAAAACACAACAGCTCTTTGCAGCTTTGCATTTCAGGGTGTGAAAACAGGAAAAACTGAACTGCAAGCCACTTGCTTACTCTGCAGCTTTAAGGTTTCCATCATGATTTAGGGGGATGCAGTACAGATGGATGCTAACACTGGCACTTACTTGTACCATCCTGTGGTGGTCAGCTCCTTGGAGCAGTGCTGGGGGGAGAGGACCACAAAATTCTCAGGACATGGCTGAGCCAGCAATGGGAAAGTTATTTGTCATTGAAGTGCATGGCAGTAAAGGGAGCTGGAAGAAAAATTTCCTTTGAGCATTTGAAAGGTTTGTAACATTTTGGGCTTTCACTGAGGTCAAAGGCTGTTTTCCCATGTCTGGGATATTTCTTTTGTTCAGACTGATGGCCTTGGCAATTCCATCAGAGGTTTTTCCTCCCCATTGAAAAGAACAGACAAATGCAATCAAACCCTCTCAGCCCAAGTGTGTGCTTGGAGAGGAGTGGTTTCCACCACAGAATTTCATCACAGGTGGCACAGAAGAGACAATCCCACCAGACCTGAAGGGAGCCTACAACAAAGAGGAAGAGAAACTTCTTACAAGGGCATGTAGTGACAAGATGGGGGCAGGGGGGGCAGGGGGGTGGCTTCAAACTGCAAGAGAGAAGGCTTAGATTCGGTATTAGGACGAAATTCTTTGCTGTGAAGGTGGTGAGGCATTGGAACAGGTTGCTCAGGAAAGTTGTAGGTGCCCCATGCCTGGAAGTGGTCAAGACCAGATTGGATGGGGTTCTGAGCAACCTGATCTAGTGAAAAGTGTCCCTGCCATGGCAGGAGGGTTGGACTGGGATGGTGTTTAAAGTCCCTTCCAACCAAGACCATTCTGTGACTCTGTCACGGTTTCTTCCACAGATATTTCCATTTTGCTGAACACAAGCACAAAGGAAAAGCCCTGCAGCCAGCTGTGGCACTCAGATCACCATGGGAAGCCCAGGACATTTGTCTGCATTGTCAAAAAAGCCACTGCTGGATGGAAAGGTGGTCTGCAAGCATAGGGGGTCTCTCTGTTTCTCCAGCCAAAGCCAGGAAAACAAAGGGATTGAATAAGTGTAGCTTGTTTGCAGTGGTTGTCCCAAGTTCAGCTGCCACAGCCAGGCTCAGCACTGCTGCCTCCCACCACTTCAGTCACACCACCTACTTATTAAAAATAGAATTTTTTTCTTCTTGGAAAGGAAAAAAAAAAAAAACAAAAAAAACCAAAAAAAAAAACAACACAAGAAACCTTTCTTTTAAGATTATGCAAACTCATGTTTTCACAAACCCAAATGGATCCAAAAAATACCTGCTTCAAACCCCAGTGCTGATTTCTGGGTAAATCACTGCATTCAGCTCTGGAAGCTACCCCCAATGCACAAAGAATGTCATGTGGGTAGATACTAAAAACATACATTGACGTGGGCATTTTTCATCCCTGCCTAACCCACCAGGAAAACTGACCCTGACAACTTCATCGCATAATCATTTCAAAAATGGAGGCAGGAACATCTCCAGTGATGGCAGAGCCTGTGGCTGACCTTCCCAGCTGCTTTTCCTGCCAGCCCACCAGCAGAGAGCAGGACATCTCCTGTCCAATGCTCACAGTGCACAGACTCATGGCACGAAAACCAAACACATAAACTCCTAAAAGTGCCTTAAAATCCTCCAAGAGAGCATCCTTTGGTCACACTCCGTCTGTCCATCCAAAACCTCACCCTGTGAAGAGCTGCTCATCATCAAGCACTTCCAGATGTCAAGCAGGGTAGCCCTGCTCATACACACATGAACAGCATTTAATAGGGATAGTCCAGTGCCACCAGTGTCCCCCAAAACCTTGCAGATGTCCTTGCCAGGTTCTGGGCACATCCCTGCATGGGCCCAACGTGAGTGGCTCCCTCTCTGTGGCCAGGCTGGAGGTTTTCCCAGAGAAATGCAAAGCCCAGGAGGGATGATCCCATGGGAAGCTGTCCTGGCAAGATCGGCAGGCAGCAGTCAGTTCTGGCACCAGCTGCCTGGCTTTTGGGGAGCAGCCAGCCAGCGGGAGGCAAGTTTTGGGTGTTGCTGGCCAGGACGGGAGTGTAGTGGCAGCACGTCCCCGGGAAGGCACGTGACGGGGACCCACGTGCGGAGCAGCACAGCCGGACACCCCTCAGCCCTGTTTGCAAGGCACTCGTGCCTCCCGCTCAGACTAAACCCAAATCAATCCAGTTTTCCTCTCTATGCATAAAATGAGGAGGACAAGGACACGCAGTCCCCTTCCCAGCTGTGCCAGGCTGCTGTACACACCAGCACCCCTCCCACAAGGATGAAGATGGAAACAGGATCATGCACAAACTTGCAAGAAGCGGTTTCACCCCACCCCTGCAACGTCTCGACAGTCCTGTTCGCAGGCAGTGCTCACTGCACTCCTCTTCCTGGAGGGATCCGAAAAAATCTGCTCCATCCCCACCCCCGCCAGTTGTGGCTACGCAAACATCACCTCTGATGGCCCCAGGGATGTGACCCAGCCCTGTGACAGAGGCGGCAGCAAAACAGCACCGCTGCCTGAGCAGCAGCACCGCTTGCTGGACACCGGAGAACTCACAACCCTGCCCCGCAGCAGCAAATAAAGTTGTCATTATGACACCTATAAACCACAGCGACTGGGATGGGACCCAGCCCTTTTGGCTGCAGCCAAACCCACGCTTGATATGTTTCACCCCAGTAATGGGGCTGCACACACACATTTTGGTGCCCATGACCCTGACCGGCATCACTGCCATCACAGCATCCCCAACTACTCACACAACTGATATGAGTGGTCCAAAAAACAAGGGCCAGGTCACAACTGAAGTATTCACTGTGAAGTGGGGACTAGTGGGATGAAGGGTCAGGAACGAGGCTTATTCCCAAGGCAGCAGCATGGGTAAACTGCAAGTTTCAGAGCTGATCTCATACAGAAGCAGAAAAAGGTTGCACAGGGTGAAAATTAAAACATAATTTCCACAAAACCCAGGAGCTGTTCAGCTCCCAGACTTCATAGTGGTGGAAACAGGCTACAAATTAAGTGTGGTTCTGCTAAAAGTAGCAAAAAATTGTTTCATTTCTTTACTGGTTCTTGAATTTGGTACTGCAATGCTCAGCAGTGACACCCTTGAGCCCTGACAGCTGAAGGGAATGGACCCACTCACCCTGGCCCCTGGGAACTGTCTCCTGCAAAGCCCCAACTCCACACTCTAAAACTGCACAGTGACATAATAGCCCAAGGCTTCACCTGTCAGTATCAACACCCACATTTTACAGCTTGTCCTGCACATGTGAACAAGGAAGAAGGGCCTGGGTGGGATTTTAACTAATGTGATTTTAAATAATGTGTTGCTTACTTGCTTGCTGATAGGAGGAAAAAAACCAACCAAATGTCACATAGAATAAAAGAGGCTTTACTCATGATAACACCTTTTCCCTGCTCACCTGCATCTCTGCTGCAGGGGACCTGGTACCAGGGGCCACCATGGGCACAGAGAGCCAGTGGCCCAGAAGAGTCCACATGCCCTGGAACATGTTTTCAGCACCTCAGGAAGAGCAGCACTACCCTTGCTCACATTGCAGGAGGCGATGGTCATAATATATAAAAGTCCCAAGCCCAGCTCATTGGGGTCATCAGCCAGATTTTCCACCCTGCTGCAGGTTCACTGAGGGGCAGAGGCGGACTTTGGGGTGCCTGGAAATAGAGGGGGTGGGAACACCCTCACGTTTTGCTTTCCCCCTCCCCCCAGCATGCTGTGGCTCCCCACACAAATACCCTGCCCTTTGCTTCCTGCTCCCTCTAGTCTGGCCCCAAATTGCACACCCTCACAAGCCCAGGATAAAAAACCAGCAACACCTCAAACCACACTACAGAGAAGTTTGGTAGTTTTAATGGTGATTAAAGAAATCAACAGGGTACATTTCAGCTTTGAAATACAAGTGCAAAAAGGATACAGTATAATGCTTTCTGTACATTTCTTACAAAATATTAAAAATATTACATACATCCCATCCTGAAGTGGTACTTCACACCCTACTGCACTCATGCACTATGTGTGCACACCAGCTGTAGTTTTTCCTTTTTATGTGCAGTACATGGAGCTAACGGAAAGCTCCAGCTGGAGTCAGGTCAGACGTGTTTAGGGCAGTGGTAGGTAAATACAAAGGGTGAACACAGGGACCTTTCTGCCCAGCATACCCAGGAGTGCAAAGCCACCACTGTGCCCCTGGGGCAAATGGGCAGCATTACCTTGCTGGCACTCACAGCTCTCAGCTGCTCTCCAGTTTGATACAGAAAATGCCTTTTTTTGCTGTGGTTTGGTGTTTTCCCTGTGCCTGGCAACACCTACCCCTTCACTCCCTGTGTAGTGTGCCCAGGCCTAGCCCTGGCGAACTCGACTCCATTTTAACCACAGCATCTTCTTGAGAAGAAGTCAACCAGGCTATATGGCAAACAAATTAACCCCTCCTCCCCCCACACCTCCCGTGCCACTGAGGTTGTGGGGCACAGATTAGTACATGTCCTGGCAGTCATTGTCATCATAGTCAGCGGCAGGTCTGTGGTGGAGGGTGCCCAGTCGCCGCTTGCGGCCCCTGCTCTCCAGGCTCTGCAAGGAGCTGTCGTCCCCATGGCTGCTGGACTCGTGTGTGACATCCTCCTGGGAGTGGCTCTCCACGTCATCATCATCCTCCTGGGATTCGCTGTTGTCGCTCTCTGTGGACCTGCTGTCCTCACCTGTGTTGTCCTCTGGGCTGCTGTCGTCCTCTGGGGATGCACTCTGGCTTTTGGCTGATGTGCTCGGCACAGAGTCATTCTCATCCTCCTCTGACTCCTCCACAGTGTCCTCTGTGGACTGGCTCTGGTCATCATCATCTTCCCTGGACTTGATCGGTTCACCCTCTTCTTCCCTGGACTCACTGTCAGGCATCGACAGCACACTCCTGTCCTCAGCAGAATCCCAGTCCTCTTGCCCTTCCCAGGTCTGGCTGATGCTGTGCTCATTCAAGGTTCTTACCACCTCCAGGGACTCCCCTGGCTCTTCATCTGACTGCTCATCAGTGCCCTCCCTGGACTCGCTGTCCTCATCTTCCCTGGAGGGGCTGTCCTCCCCATCCCCATCCTCTCTTGAGTGGCTGGAGCTTTTTTCTTCTGACTGGCTGTCAACAGGCTCTTCTGACTGACTGTTGTCCTCCACAGATGGGCTGTCTTCTCCAGAGTCACCATCCTCAACCTCGGGGGACCTGATGTCACCCTCCTCCCAGTGGTGGGAGTCAGCCTGCTGAGCATTCTCCCAGCTGTTCCCCAGGGTACAGGGGCCAGTGTGGCACATCCTGTAGTTGCTGCCTGGGCTGTCAAACACAGAGGGGTCATCCCTCTGCATGGCTTCATCCTGGAAGTCATAGCTCTCCTCCTCCTGGCTGCTGCTGCTGGCCCCTCCGTGCCTGTAGGTGTGCCCAAAGCCAAAGTTCCTGTAATGCCGGTGGTCTGCCCCAATGCTCTCACTGCTGCTGCTGCTGCTGCTGTCACCATAACCCCCGCGAGCCCTGGCATCCTCATGGCCAGCATTGTGCTCATGTTCCCCTGCCCCATCAGCACCAGCCACATAGGTAGGGCCTTCACCCCTCTCCTCTTCCCCATTGGCATCGAAGGTGTCATCCCCACTGTCATCCTCCTCATCCAGGAATCCGCCACCATGGGAGGGAAACCCGTTGGCTCCAGTGCTGTAAGGGTCTCCGTTGTCACCATCATCAGTGTCACGTGCATCCGCCTCCTATGGAGGAGACAAACAGAGATGAATGCAAAGCCAAGTACAACCTTGATCAATGCCAGGTTTGGGGCCAAGAGAGCTTTCCTGGCAGAACAAACCATTCCTGTCCACTCACCAGGAAACCAAGGCCATTCCCATTGCGGGCGCCCATGTCCTTGTGGTCCACCTGGTTCACGTGCTGAGCCTGCCCAATTCGGCCTCCCATGTCTTGGCCAGTGAGCTCACCCAGCTCTTCATCCATGGCATTCCCACTCATCAAGTCCCTGGCAAGGGCATTTTCCCAGGTCTCTGGACTGGCAGAAGGACGTCTGCCATCTCTGCCATCTAGGTGGTTGCCCAGTTTGTTGATGTAATCTTCATTTGCTGTATCCTGGAGGCAAAACATGACATGGTGCTTTGGTTTATTAAACACCAATTACAGCACATTCACTGCTGCTGCTGCAGGACATCACTTCCAAGCCATGCAAAAACTCAAGCCTTTTTTATTCTTTGCACCTCAGCCCTTAGTTATTCCTTTTGATACAAAATAATATGGTAGCCAGCAACAAAAGGGCAGCCCAGAAAAGCCCATCTGGGATAGTTCAGAGCACAGACATTCTTTTTTCAGGGCCAACACAGCAGAAAGCGTCAGGTGAACTGGGAGCTTGCTCAGGGAGGCAAGTCAAAACAGGGTGAAACCAACTCAGCTTGAAAAGACTGAGCAGACGGGCAAAGCTCAAAGACCCAAAGAAGCAGTAGATCCCTCCCAGGTTCGTGGCCCAAGAATGCCTGCCCAAGGCTAGCCCCCAATCCCAGACTTGGTTCCTGAGGGGTTGCTACCTATGGGACAGGAGCACCTGTGGCTTACCTCCTGCAGGGCACTGGGGTGGGTGGGTTCATGGCCAGGCACCTAAACACATCCAGGAGATATTTGATCAGTTATCATGTGCCTTGGCTGAGCAAAACCAATGGGTTTGGGGTGGGAGTGTCAGTCCAAGGGGTACTTACGGGGTGAGCACAGGCCACAGCCCAGAGGAGAAGCACCAGGAATGCAGCCCTCATGTCAGTCATGGTCCCTGTGGCTGCAACAAGGAAAGAAATATTTGCACACTGCGGCAAAGCATTTGCATGTGCCTCTGGCTGGAACTTGGCCCCACAAAGCCCTCCCAAATGATACAGCCTCACCATCCTGGCACAGAGTGCTCAGCCTGGCGTGTCATCAAACAAGCCAGGGATTTGTCCTTATGCCACCTCCTGGCACCTCCTGTGCAGAAATGTCCCTTTAGTTTGGAATTTGAAATAACCAGCCACATACTGGCAGATTTTTTTGTCTACGCATCATTAAAGAGCAGGAAAGCGCTCCTGAATTTCCTGTTCCCATGGTAATGTCACCCACCACTCAGCTGAGCTCAATGGTTGTGACAGGAGCCTGCACCTCAGATGGGCAGCACTGTGAGACCATGGGCTACAGAGCTGCACCTCTCACCTGGAGTGGTCTCCACAGCCCTGTAAAATCTCCCACCATTCTAAAGTGGAGCATCCCAATGAGATAACCGCATGGAGAGCTGTATCTCCAGAGCCTGCTGGGTCAGCACCCCAGCAGGACTGCAGCCTGGCAGGCAGGTAAAGCAGTGGGGCCTTTCCTCCAGCTCTGCTCTCATTTTCCAAGAATTTTCTTTAAGCAGCCCTGCACCTCATCCCCATGGGATACACTAACCACACTGAACATCACCCTGCACCCAAAACATGCTGGAACAAGCATACCCCTGATTTCTTCCCTTACAAAGTGACACCTACATCCCAGCTGACAAGTCTCCTCCTTTCAACCAAAACTTGTGAGGAAATCTACAATCCCTGTTCCCAAACATTGCCATTTTCACTCCTGGCAATGCAAGATCAACCCTAAGAAACCAAAAACTTTACCTTAAGGTGTGATGCAAGCCCGTGTCTCCTCTGGTGCTGGGGATGGGATGAGCTGGCTGCCTGTGTTAGGATGCTCTAGGCTGTGTGTCCCAGGTCCCTGTGTCCCCTAGGTATTTAACCACTGGCCAGTGCCAGCCCCAGGCCAGGGGCAGCCAATGGCACTGCCAGGCAGCACTGCTGCACCTGGAGGTGTCACCAGAAACTGGCCTCCCACACTTCCTCTGGTCTCCACCAGGACACCGGCTCTAAAAAAGCTCCTTGTGGTTGCAGGATGACGAGACAGGCTGGCAGTTAATGACGGACTGCGCTGGCCCTGTGTTTTGACTGCTAAATTTATCCCATTCACACACTTCCCGCCATGACACACACAAACAACTACGGCATTACCCACGCTGAGCGCTGGACCCTGTCCCAGGGATAGCATCCTCCTAACCCGTGTACTTGGGAGCAGCATTTGCCGTGTGCCACAGGCCAGGGTGCTGAAACCCAGAGGGGACCATTTCCCTGCCAGGTCTCAGCCTTGCCCTGTACCTTGGGGCAGGAGCACAAAACCCTGTTAGAAAGAGAGAATTTGTCTTATTTTCATGCCCACAGAAGCACCCATGCAAGGGAGAAGGGAAATACTAACTGGAGGTGTGTAGGGGGCATCCCACACTCTGCACCAAGTGTAGCATTCCAGTGCTCCTTCCAGCTGTTGGACAGGGAGGGGATGAAACCTCTGCTCTGGAAAACTCAGGCCACAATATGTGCCATGGGGAAAGGGACAGGGCTGCAGCTTTGTAGGCATTCACAGGAGATGCTGGCACTGCAAAATACGTGAATGAAGGAAAGTTGGGCAGGGTCAGGATTGAGCCAGGGCTCTGTAAACTGCAGGTTATCTGAATTTGCCCAAGCTGTAGAAAACAGCACCCAGATGGCATGCCTCGTGCTGGACAGAGCATCTTGTGAAACCAGACATGTCAGTCTGCTGCTGGGTATAATTTCATCCTCACAATCTCCTGCTATTTCCCCCCACACTATTACCATCCTGCAGACCGTATAGCTGCCCTGTGAGGACTGCAAGGTGCTGAATGTGATGAGTATAATTTTTCTCCTTTGTCCTGCCCCCCATGCAGGGAGGCCCCAGTGCCACCCCAGCCCCACTGCTTTCCCCACAGCCCTTTGGTCTCAAGATGGTCACCATCAAGCCACTCACTCTCGTGCTCATACCTTCAGTAAGTGTTTTCTCTCTTCTTCCCTACCTGACCTCTGCCGCAGATACCGTAGGATGTACTTTCCTTTTGACCTGTGACAAAATTATACCCCTGTCCCCAGTCAGATATGAGTTCATGTTGCCAAACTTTCTTAGGCACCTCCAACAATTACCATGTTCTGTTGTATTTTTTTTTGTAATGTCAAACCTGCATTTATCTCAACCCCCAAAGATCTGGTGCTGCCTCATATCCAGGTGCTGTGGTGCATGAAGGAGATAAATACCAAGCTCTGCATGCCTGGCTCTTTTATAACACAGGTCACTCATTGCCCCACCAGCCACCACCCCAAGGTCACTTCCCTCCTTTCCACTGGCCCTGAAACACCCACAGCACCAGCACACCCAAGAGTGCTCACTGCCAGCACCCTGACCTGACCCACGTCCCTGTAATCTCCAATAGCCCTGGGTCAAGTGACAAGGTCTGTCCCTCAGATCCCTTCCAGAGATCATCCTATAGCATTAGCCAGACTGCCCAAGCAGATTTGCCTGTGTTTTGCAAGGAAAGGAAACCCCAGGCCACATATTGTAACCTTACAAATAACCTTATAAATAAAAAAAATAATATTAAGGATTATTGTTGTTACATCAGAGGTGAGAAATGGATTGAGGGTGGGAGCAACAGCTGTCTGATGGGTGTTTTAAATGCCACCGGGCATTTTCCCAAGTCCTAACCTACTGAGATGCTCAGTCCCTGGAAGAAAAACAGGAGAAACCTGTCCAGGCTAAAGTTGAAACCCTCAGACTACCAGGAAGGAGGTGGCTAAGTCAGAAATGAGAAGACTAGCAGGGTTGGTAAGAAGATGTAGGAACATCACTTCTCTGTTTGACAATCTGGACTGCATGGTGTTCATGAGAACAGAGGAGAGAAATGAGTGCAGACAGCAGGAGGGATAAGAAACACCAAAGCCAAGAGAAAAGCTGGCACTACAGAGAGCCAGCTGAAGGAGGAGGAACATAACAGCTGCTCTCCACTGATTGAGACAGCTCAGCATCAAAAACTCAAGAAATTGATATTGTTCAAAACAACCACCATTCCCTCACTTTTTTTTTTCCAGTCCAGGCTATTTTAATAGTATTAATATTACTGGTGCACTTCTCTCCTGAATAGACCTATGGATTTTGACATCAGCATCAAAAGGAAAAGGATCAATGAATTGGAGCAGAGGAGACTAGGATGAGGGCAGGACTCAAGACACATGTCTCAACACTCAACCAAACATTCAACACCAGCTCCTACCTCATGGTCAGATGCAAATCCAAATCCCTTTGCCACACACTTTCTGGTGCCAGATGTTATAATGCAATTTCATTTTGCTACCTGAGTAAATATTGTCTGCATTTCACAGCATTAACAAGATACATAACCCAGTAGATAATGATGACATTTTAGGTATTTGAAGAGCAGCCCTGATATTCCAATTCCTTCTGGGAGCAAGCTTCAAAGCTACAAATGCTGTGATATGGAATTATTACCAGAGTGTTTGTCACAGCACGGAGGCATGCACAGGTTTCGTTTCTGCTAAGCCTCTAAAATTTGCTACTTCTCCTTGCTGGAAAAAAACATCTCATAGGAGCCTGAGTCCTGGGGCCCTGAATTATAGACACACACAGGGCACCTGCTAATGCTAGATCTCTGCACAAGACCAACAGCCCTCTCCCCTGGCCTCCTGACACCACAGGGGTAGGATCATTAACTCACACTTCCATGTGTGGAGTTTCCTTTATAGCCAGAGAAAACAGGCACTTTTAAGGCACCAATCATTTGCCCTATTTCAGGTACCTATTTCAGGCATCACAGACTGTTTGAAGTCCCCGTGACACTGTTAAAGGGAGGTGCTGACCTTATCCTACCAACAAGATGCACTATACCCTTTCCCAAAACACACGAAATGCAAGCTCCCAAAATTCCTTACTCCCCACCTCCTATGCCAGCCCCACACTCCCCTCACTTCTAATTCTAGCATTTTTCTACTGTCCTCCTCTGAGCAATGGGCTCCAGCAAAACCAGCACATCATCCCGATGGCCTGCTGGGACAAAGGCTTACAGGTGTTGTACCTGCTCTGGGCCACTTTTGCCAAAGCAAAATGCGTGGAGCAATAACTGCTACCCACATCATGCCCACTACAGTTGGAGCTCATGGCTGGACAGGTACTTTGTGTCATCCCTGCCAGATGTGTGTGACTGGATCGTCAGGTCCTATAAATCCATGTTCATCAGTCAGCTTGGCTGAATTCACTAATTTGAGGCTGTGACTTCATCAGATGTGTATAAGCATGTCTCATTTCTGTCTGGCCACTGTCAGATCCAAAACATCTTCCTGCACACAGGCACTACTGCATCTTGGTGCCCTCAGTCAAGATAAGGGTGGGGACAGATGCTCAACTCTGGCTCACAGCAGGGACTGGTTTTGACAATGCTAGCACAGCTCCAGCGCCACTGGACTGTCAATAGCTCAGCACTGACAGCAGCAATCATAGAGACACCAGTGGATAATTACAGATCCTAACATCTCATTCAGAGTACAATATCTTTTACAATCACTTCCTGCTCACAATTCGGCCCCTTGGGAGGTGGGAGCAGTAAGTATTTGTCAATCACAACTGTAAGTAGAACAATAACACAACCTTAAGGTGAGAAGCTCTCTGCAGCCCTCTCCCTGTGCTTGCTCCCATCCAGCTGGAATTGCGGAGATCTGGAAAGCAGCATGGTGTCAGTACTCTCAGGAAGGAAAATACAGGAGTGATCAGGGGCCAGCCTTGCCCTCACATCAGTGAGCTGCTCTGGGTGACATAGGGGCAGCTGCGCTGCATGTGTGGGTCAGGTGCGTGTCTGTTTTCTGAGTCACAGGACCCTGATTTCTTGTTGGAGGGGAAAAAACATCAAAAGGAAATGACTGATGAAAATGATTGTATGAAACAGGCACTGCACGAGTACAAACGGGTAATGCGGAGGCACAGGCTGCCCAGAGTGGGCAGAGAGGTCAGGACAGGACTGGCAGCTCGAGGAATGAAGATGTCTGTATGGAGTGCCAGACCATCCTGGAGAGCGGTCAGCACTCCTCTGATTCCAGTACTCTCATTATGGCTCACTTGGGCTAAGTTTATTGCTACTCAGTGTAACTGGACAGGAAGCATTACCACAGTCCCCTGGGAGCCTGGAAAAACTGGACAGACACCATCAGCTCTGAGCAAAAGACCAGCAGCAATTTGGCTCATACCTCCAAAGGACATTTGAATCCTCAAAATCCTAATTACTTATAAAAAAAACCAGAAGGAATAAAAAAAACCCAAAAAACAAACAAACAAAAAACCCCCACCAAAAACACACACACAAAAAAAAACAAAAACAAAACAAAAACCAACAAAAAAAGACCCAATTCCCCCACTACTAATACCCAAGCAATGCCAAACAACCCACAAAACAGAGAAGTCTCAACCAACATAATCACAGAAAATAAAAGCAAGACAGAAGATATTAAAATCTCTGGGGGAGTAGAAGCACTTTCCAACTGCCAAAGAAGACATATTTCTTTATAGACAAATTTTCTTTGGTACTTACAAAGTAATTAAAGCCTCATTGTTCAAAATCCAATCCAAGCCCAACTGCAGGACCACATCACACATTCGTTAACTTTCATTTGGTTCACAATCTAACTTTTCATTAGCTATTATTACATGAGTGCTGTACCTACATCTTTCACAATATTCCATATTGCACAAGGGTCTATACAATAAAAATCCCATAGAAGCTACTTTACTTCATACAGGAATTTACATGCATATGATAAACTGCTTTTCAGCAAAAAACAAGTATTAAACCCAAGAAAGTGTTTCTTGGTTTTCCGTAGCTCCTAGAAGCGTGGCTAAATACTGGGGGGAGGGGTAGGCCAAAGTTAAGCAGTGTAGCAGTGTTCTGAATATCAGAGCAACAAAGAAAAATCTGGAATTGCTTACTGGAAGTTATTTTCCTGAAAACAACACATGGGATTGTTGGTGACAAACCCGTATGGGCACTCAGCCAGCAGCCAAAGCACTGGGGTGCACTTCCCAGGGAAGCTGTGTACAGCTGACTGCCAGCACACTAAAACAGAGCTCAGGAACATCACTACAGCACCTGACCGGAGCCACCCCGAATCCTGAGGCAGGGATCTGAATTTCTGCTCCACTTTCACAGGGACTGCAGTAGGAATTAAAGCTGACTGCTTTTAAGGCCTACATTTACAAGATCTTCAACTTATTCCCGCAGTAATCAGTTCACCCAGTTCAGATACCAGTTATAAAGCTGTTCACTGTCAACACCATGATGACTCTAACACTCTTCCTTGTTTGATCTATTGATGAATAAAACTTTTTTTGTTTCCCCCTAGTTGTTCTTTGTAATTTTGTACCAATCACCTGAAATGAGCAGGTCTAAATGACTGATGAATTCTTAAACAACAGCCTTACTCTGCTGGACAAGTGTATTCACATTCTGTTAAACTTCCAGCATTGAATTCCAATGGTACACCTCAAAGGAGTTGCATACGCATGATTGCACATGCCAATCATTACCTTTTGACTCAGTCTAGTTCCTCTTCACTATTCCTGCTGAAAACCCCTCTTGTTACTCGGTGCTTTTTTTCTGAATGCTGAACGCATACAATAATATTGCACAGGAGATACGAAGCAGGAATTTTTAAAAAATGCTTATAAGAAATGAGTACTGGATAAGCATTGACCTTGTGCACACAATTCAATTTTGCATAACCAGTCACAAACAAAAAGATGTGAAAATATGTTTGATAGGCAAACAGGGAAGAACTGATGCAAACAAATGAGAGCAAGGTGCTGTCTGGGGACGTAGGGTCAAGAACTGCTGCCTGTTCCCTACCTGCATGGTCCCACAGCAGGAGCAAGAACACAAAGCTCCCTTCCAACCATTTTTAGTAACTTCAGGGCTCCAGTTATTGACAAATGCTTTCCTGAGGGTTTCTAGTATTTGTGACTCCTGACATGTCTGCAAAATCTGGCCCTACCTGCTTCAGTCATGTATGTAACTGTGCTGCAAGAGCAGCTCTGCTTTGCCCAGATGTAATTACATGGTACACTCTGTGGCTTTCTACGAGGAAGTGGCATCACCAGCTCTGTCTTCCACCAGGTTCCTCTCCAGAAGCAGCCCAAATGGGAATGCAAAGCCATGAAAGGACTTCCTTTGTTTGCTCAACCACGTGGGAGCAGGAGGATCCCTGGAAGCATCACCCCAGCTCATGTGCTAGGGCATCCTTTACCTTCAGCAGGCTCTTGGCATTCCTTACTGAAGAAATCAGGCCAGAATCACAAAAACTGATCCGTCTCACCCATAATCCTCTCAGCACTGTAGGCTTAAGCACTTCACTACCCAGCCCACTTTCAAATCTTGCCTGTGCCCACAGCCATCATCTCTTCATATGACTAATGTGCTCCAGCATGTAAGCTCAAATCTTTCCATTCCCTCCAACTGAAAAATAAATGGAATAAAGGGAGGTTTCAGTTTGATTCACTTCCCCATTTTTTTTCCTTTCAATGAAACCAAAGTCCAAAATAAAGCCAGTGTGAGCTGGCTGAGCATTAATGCAAACAGTGCACTCAAACAGGCATCATCAAACCCCACTCAGTTTGATATTTTCCAGAAAAGCCATTTCCCATTAAAAAACCCAGTCCTTGCTGTGCTGTACCAGGACAGCCCTGCAGACAATAAGGGGCTAATGGCCATGATTCCAACACAGTGGTACAGCACAGGGAAATGCTGCCATGATGGAGGTGTGGGATACAGCACTGAGGGGTCGATGTGTGGCAGAAAGAGATGGGCATGGGCTGGGCACTACAGACCCCTGAGTGATGCACAGCTCACCAACACTTGGGCTGAAACGTCTGTCTTTAGGGGGCAACAAAGAAACTAGAAAAAATATATATATTGAGAATTTAATGTGCAGAAATATTCTGAATTATTATCCTTTCTTTCCTTTTCTGTAATGATTAGATCCTGATGTGTTGGCCATGGAGATCTTGCTCTACACAATGTGTGGTGCTGCTGATGGGCTGTTCTTTAACGGCTGTGGACGTCAGGAGATAAATTTCTGGGGAAAAGCAGGCAACAGTAACAGATCTCTGCAAGGTGGTGCTTCCCCACAAGTGCTTTGCTTGCCCCCAGTTTGGGTCCTGCTTCCCTCTGGACACAGGGAGATGGGCACCTGTGCCCACACAGGGAGAAGGTACAGCATCCTTCTCCTTCCCACTACCTCATTCCATGGCAAAACTATAATTTGATTCCTCTCTCCTCAGCTCTTTTTGGATTTTTCAGCACCAAAATTAGCATAACTCATATACAGACAGGAAGCTGTTGTTACAGCAACTGAGAAGCACTAGTGAAGGGTGCTTGGAAATTAAAACCAGTCTCTGATTAAAAGAATGATGTCAAAAACCCTTTTAATGACAAATACCAAAACAGACATATAAAAAAAGTCCTATCAAAAGAATGCTCTACTCCTTTACTATCACTTCATTTAGGCAAAAGAGAATGGGACACCATATGCACTTTTATAACTGCACTGCATAATTTATCAGAAGTTTCTACAACAGCAAAGAAATAAACTAAGCTCTATAAATAAAAGTAAAGAACAAGAACATTAAATAAATAGAAATTGAAGTTTTAATATGCGAGGCACATCTTGAATACCCCAAGTATAACCAGACATGGCCATCTGGAATCATTCAGGAAGCCTTCACTCAAAAAGTAATTTGGCACCCCTACAAGAGAGGTGAGATGGATCTCTATAAAAACCCAAGGAGTTCACTGAGGATCAGACACAACTCTTAAACCAGCTCAACTACATCGAGCCTTCTCTAAACCCAAACCTTGGCCTAAAAAGGAAATGAGTCCATGTAAATGCCTTCTGAGTTTCTGGTGCTAGGGAGCAAGAGATGAGGGGTATCTTACGGCAAGAGTGTTTCTCTCTCCTCACTCCTCCCTTCCTGACAGAAGGCCCCTGTCATCCCCTGGAAAGCAGAGGACCATCTCATTGTCCCTTTGCTCCCCTGTCCCCAGCACAAGTCCAGTGTCCTGAGCGACCGCAAACAGGCATTGGCACTGCAGTGAAATCCACCAGCCACCCCAGCACTGATATTTATCTCCCCTCAGTGTTCTGTTCCCTTCCTGTTTAGTGAATTTTGTTTTGAAATAAACATATCTTCAAATACCTTTCCCATCAGAAAGCTGAAATGTGCTGGGTGTGGATTGTCTTCTAAAACTGCTCCCATCAGGTCATTCACAAGTGGTATTTTTAAACTCCTGGCTGGCTGAACAACAGACATTACATCCACCCACCCACAGCCCTGACTTTGTCTTGCGAGAAGCTGAGAGACATCACACACGCAGATCGTGGGTTTGGATAGGAGCCTGACCTTTGTGTTGGCAGGAATAACACATCCTCCAAATACTATTTATTTCTATTCGAGGAACAGACAGTTGCACAAAGCTGAGGATGCAGGCAGCAAGGGGAAAAACCTAAGAGAAGAGGGGAGCAGTCATCCAGGGCAGAAGCTGGAGACCCAATGCCACGGCGGGGTACCAAAACCCTCCTGTGCCCTGCAAATCCTACGAGCAGGTGTCTGCTTCAGGGAAATGCCTAGTTCTGCTTCAGGGAAATGCCTTAGCCAAAATGCCCTGAGAGCTGCTGTCCCCAAACTCCCAGGGGCAAGAGAAGTTCCCTGAAATGCTGACTTGGAGGGAAGGTAAGAGAGGCCCAGGAGCAGGACAGGTTGGTTTAACTGTACAAAATCACATTTGGGTTTTGCTGCTTTCTGAGCAAGACAGAGACAGCATTAGAGCTGAAACAAGTCACTTACACATTATATGGAATATCAGCAGAACCAGGACCATGACAGGACACAGTGACACTCCATACTAAGACCATGCTGTTCCTGAAACAACCAGAAACAGATTGTTGCACAGTTTTGAGGTCTCCTTAAAGACAAAGACTTTGCTGCTCATCACAGAATTACAGAATCACTTAGGTTGGAAAAGACCTCAGCGATCATTGTGTCCAAACCATGACCAAACACCACCGTGTCAAACAGACCAGGGCACCAACTGTCTGTCAGAGACTGAAAATAATTCATGCCTCAGACATTGATATTACAAAAGGCAACAACCAGAGATGCCTCCCTGAAGACTGGGTCTTTGGACTGAAAGTCAAACTGCTGATTAGATAAAGGGAAAGCCCTTTTGTTCAATCACCTGAAACAAACAAGGCTGGGGGAAAAGGTATGCATCCCCAAAAGGCCAAAGCCACCACCTGTGCTGAGAGACTCATGCCTGGCTGAGTTTGGGGTGGGGGTGAACACAGCTCACAGAAGCCAGGCTTACAAACTTCCCCCCCAACGGAGTGTGGTGGGGGAGAGGAGATTTCTGGGTGCGTGGCATAACCTCTGGCCAGAGGTACTGAACATCCATCCTCAACTATACAAACTGGCCCAGCTGTGTGAAACCCAACCCCACAGGCCAAATCCATGGGACTTTCACGTGAGAGATAGCTGAGACCATCAAAGACCCCCTCAAGGTGTCCCCCCGGATGCCTTGCACTACAGGACCACATGTGATGCAACAGATCCAAAGTCTGTTGCAAGAGACAATGGCAAACTCCAGGGACATGCCTAGACATCACCCCCTGGCTTGAGGGTATATTAACCCAAGGCACTCTGTGCTTTTGGGGGACCTTCACCACCAAGAAGACCGGCAGGAGAGAATCATCAGGATGCCAGTGGAACCCATGGAGCAGTGATACTCTTTTATTCTGCCTCCGTCACTTCTCTGTCCCCTCAGCCTTTTTTCCTTTTCTTCCCTTTCTCTTCTTTTTCTCTCTCTCTCTCTCATATTTACTATAAAATAAAACCCATACTATTGACTGGCATATGGTCTCGTTTGCGCCTTAATTCGGGCAGAGGTATTTCTAAGAACCTAATAATTGGATCATGACACTGTCATGTCCAGTCTTTCCATAAATGCCTCCAGCAATGGTGACCACCGGTTCCCTGGACAGCCCATTCCAATGCACAATTGTCCTAGGTTGCAATATAAGATATATTCTATTACCATCTCCACAAGCTGTTCAAACAGGTGGGGCACTCTTTGTTATCTCCTGTCATGACTCACCCCTGATAACTCCCTCTGGGGGCTATCTCTGTTAATGGGCCATTAAGAAACCACCACATGACTCATGGAATTACCTCACTGGAATTACCTCATCCCATTGTGAGATGCTCCGCCCAGGGGGGAGGAGCCAAGCATTCCCAACTGAATATAACCTGGGCCTTGGAACTGCAAAAGTCAGCTCTGCCTACTGGATTCCCAGAGGATGAGAGCTGCCACTGGACCTTCAGGTGGAGACCAGATTTTTCTATGGGATCACCATTTCAACAGAACCACTTTACTTGGACTGCTACCACCACCCTGACTAACAGGGTGTCAGGTTGTATCCAACTTTGTCAGTGTTTTTCCTTGTACTATTTCATTTTTTTTTCTATTAAATTATAATTCTGACTTGCAATCTCCCACTGGTTTGTTTTCAAACTAGTACTACAATCACCTCTTCTGTGAAGAAATTCTCCTTAATGTCCAACTTAAACCTCCCCTGGCACAGCAAGAGGCTGTGACCTTTTGTCCTGTGGCTGGTTGCCTGGGAGAAGAGACTGACCCCCACCCAGCTACAGCCTCCTTTCAGGCAGTTGTAGAGAGTGATAAGGTTTCCCTTGAGCCTCCTTTTCTACAGGCTAAACACACCCAACTCTCTCAGCCATTCCTCATCAGACTTGTGTTCCAGACCCTTCACCAGCTTCATTGACCCTCTGTCATCACCAAACATCACAGCTCTTAGTAAACAAACAGCCTTGACAAACTGTCTTGTGTGTCTTGACACGCTTCTTACATCAGATTCCTCATCACAAGAGGACATGGCTTTTTTCCCCACTTATATTTGCTTCATGGTGCTCCCAAACAGCTGCAGAGCCACTTCAAATGTCAGTCGGGTTGAAAATCCAATGAAATAGCACCCATCCACAATATAAAACTTGTTTTTCCCCCTGCCCTAAGACTTAAAATCCATCTACACTGACAGTTTTAAGGCAAGAACATCAGAAACGAGGAAGATGAGCTACAACAAGCAGTCTCTGCTGCGTTACACTTCCTTGAAACCTCTGGCTGTGCTGTGTGTCTGAAATGATTAAGTGAAAAAACAACCTGCTCTTGAGACACACGTGGAGGTTGCACAACTTGTAAAACGTGTTTTCAGCAGAATTGCCCTTAAAATCCTCACACTGAACTTCATCTCTTTGCCTCATTATTAAAGTAAATGCACATCTGAAAAATCAAAATAAACCACATCTCTGCACCCCAAAGAACAGAAGGGTACAAATAAAATCTTTTCAGGTTTGAGCTGTATCTACCTCTTGCTGGCTTAAGGACTCTTCCTGCTCTTTTTTCCTTCCTCTTTTTAAGAATTTGGTCAAGAAAATAGTTTGAACAATACAGACCATTAGCTGAGTCTGTCTGGCTGAAGGGTAAAAATAGCCATCCCTCAGTCTGAGCTTTAAAATAACTCCTCCCCAACAGGACTCAAATGTTCCCTGGCTGAGCAAGGTGTTTATTTCTCTCCCTTCTTTTTACACATTTAATTTCAACCTATGCAGGCACTGTGGTCAAGCATGACACAGCCCAGCACAGGCAGCTCACAGGAGACAGGATGAGAGTCTCTAACACCCTGACTGCATCACAGACAAAGCCTGATACAGCAGCAGCAGAGGGCCAGCCGTGCTGGAGTCTCAGCCCCTTTTGGAGTCACTTCCTGCACACCATAAGTGCTGCTCGTTCCATACATCCAGGCAACAGGAGTCCTGCCTGGTACTTGTTGTCTTCCCAAGCATCATGAAAATCACAGACAGAATTACATCCAGTACAGCATTTAATGCAGGTAGAAAAAGAAATAAAAAGCCACAATAGTGCTTTGATGAACTGAGATTGCTGAAGGGTTGGAAAACTCCATGTAATAAAGTAAAGGAATTGTAATGGGCAAGTAGACAGGACTACTGCCGTATGGGATAAAACACTGATGGTGGGGTTTTCCTAGATTAGAGCAAAAGATAAACTGCACCACCACATAGTCTGTATTCATGAGAACCTTTTTTTTGATGCAGAACTGAGCAAGTAACAGGCCAAAAACAACACACAGGAAGACTTTTTACTTGGTGTCTCTGTGATTTTTTAAATGATAAGCCACACTTTGTTGAGATCTTTCACTAAAAAGTTCTTGGGAGATAACTCAGTTTCAAAATACTCATCAGCAGCTCATATGCATTTATTATGCTCCAGAAAGGCTCGCTAGTCTTGAAAGGAGTCTACGCATCTAATTGAGAAGGACAGCCTTTAGAGTCAAAAAAACTGTGCCAAAATTTTGTTTTTCAGAGTATATAAAAACTTCAGTCCAAATTCAGCACAAGGAGCCTCCAGAAGGCAGTCAAATTTTCTTTCTTTTGAGGAAAGAAGAAAGGGATAATGTACCAATATTACTTAGTCCAGAGGTTACAACCTATATTTGTATATGTACACACTATATATTATAGTTACTATAATTATCAGTGATTTATTTTCAGTAGGTAAGTTAATTTAGAAAGAAATGCATGCAAAAATACTTGAGCAAACCTCCTGATCAGAATCTCTATCATAAAATACCTAAAGAGCCACAACTGATATTCTCCTGTCTCCCTGAAAATAAGACACAGAAGGGCCCCCCAACCCCAGTATTCCTTTGGTGTGGCACAACTGAACAGAGCTGGTCAGAGGCACTAGCTCCCTCCTAGACCCAACACTGACTCCAACCAGTTTTTCTACCTTTCTCAAGAAAATTAAACTCCCTATGAATTGCCTCTATAGTCCACATGAACCTTATCAAGTATTTCCTATAGGAAAGGACAAGCAGTACTTGCTAACATTTCCAATGGGAGTTGCTACAAGCTGTGATCTTTTGAGAATCTAAATAATTTATCCAGTTATCTAAATGAAGGCCATTTCACAGGCTCATGAAATGCTTCAGATGCACCTTTTGTTAAGGAAGTAACACCAAGACTTCCCTAAATTTCCTGATCAGCTGTTAATTAATGGCTAAGAGGCAACCAGGGATATGCTTAGAGCCCTCTCAACAGCACCTGGCAGACTGTGATCTTCACCACCTGGCACTCCACAGCACACATATATCAGCAATGACTGCAATCGGACTCAAACTGTTTCACGTCTGTCTGTTTTGTGGTTCTTTTTGCTCTTTTTTCCCTCTTTAGTAAAAAGAAAAAAAGCATAGATACATAGCTAGGTATTATATCATTGATGTAATAGCTAGTATATGTGCAGTTTCTTTATCTACACTAAAACACTTGAGTTCCAACTTGCTTACACCTTTTCATTTTGGGTTAAGGCATATTTGATTGAACAGTCAAACCTTATCTGTAAATCAGAATGAGTACTGAGGTTAACATTTACTTTACATTTTAAAAACCTGTAAGTTGAACTCTGGTAAGCAGTCCAGAAGTGGATGGCTCAACACCACTCTCTTGTGGGCAGAGACCTGAACCCTCTGGCTGGACTGAGCATGCAGAGGTGCAGACAGCTCCAATAAAAACAAATGTCTTTTGAACCTAACTCCATCTGCTTCCCACTCAGACCCACAGATCTTTCCTGCCAGAGAACACAATGCAAGACAGGTATATTAATAAATACAGCGTAAAATTCTCTGAGATTTTGCTCTTCCTTTGTTTAAAGTGTCTGTTTAGCAGCTGTCACAGTGAGACAGATAAAACAATTTCTTTCACCTCCCTGAACTCATCTATCTTCTTTCTTCCATGTTTAATCTTGCTCTATTGTTTGCTGCCTATCTTCCCTTTGACTCAGCTCAACAGCTACTTGGCTACCCTCTTCCCACCATACTTTACCTCGATGGTACAGCACCTCTTTCTGGTGAGAGAATTACTAATCCACCACTGAAAAGCTTTCCAAAAAGCACACTGCCTGACACAGTGGGACTGGCTGAGGACTGGAGCACTAGGACTGATGGCTCCAAGATAAGCTCAGGTGACATTAGAAAGCAATCAGAGATCTTCTCAACCAAAGCCTTTTGTGTCCAAATGTGAAGCTAGAAAATTTCGTTTAATTAATTATTTTGTAAATATATAACAGCTCTGATAAACAATTTATAATTTCTCAATATCCTCAGAACCAAAATATTTCCTCCCCACTGCCCTGTAAGTCCCAAGAAAGCTGTTTAAATACAGAAACAGGCAAAGCCTACAAATCACACACAGTTCTCCAATAATAACCTTCAAACTCTTACAAAGTTCCACTTCAAGTTTCTCCAGTTCTTCACAGTCTAGTGCTTTCTTTTGTGAATTAAGAACTTCAAGGCAAAGTTAATAGCCATTATCAGAAAATCTCATGACAAAAAGAGTTAATATTTAGCTAACATAAAATTAACATTGGTGTACTTGTCCTAATTTCTGGGGAGCCAGCTGAACAGTTTTATTCTCCCAGCTGAGAGTCCATCTATATCTGGAATACTGAAAAATCATGAGAAAGGCACTTACCTTTGATAACCCAGTAAAGCTAATCTGATGGTACAGCATAGTATGCAGCAAAGTTTTGAACAGATAAAACCAAACATCTTTTCAGCATGCACAACAAAAGAAAAAACAAACGGGAAGTTCTGAATTATCCCCACTCCTTTCAGACACTGACTGATTCATAGACCAGAAGAATTTCAACTCCAATAGGCATGAATTAGTTTCCAGGCAGAGAAGCAGAGATAAAAGGGAAGGGATTTAAAGAATTTCTTGTGGGCTTTTGTCAAAGGGGCTTTTTTCTGCTTGGTCTACAGAGTGAGGGCTCAGCTGTGATTTCAGGCCCTTTTTTTCTTTTTCTTTTTTTTTTTTTTTAATTAACTATAAACTTCACAGTTGGGCATGCAAACATGGTCAATTTTTGTACATTTTTCATCTTGTCTAATCAACCCCCAATATCTACTACCTTTTTGGGTGAACAGAGCAGATGCCAGTAAAACTGTAACTTTAAAAAGAACCATATTAAAATATTATCTAAAGTGACTGAATTTTCAGCATTTGCATAGCAGTTCTTACCATTCACACACTTAATTTCATTTTGCTTCAGCCTCTCTTCCAGCCATAGCAACACAATATGCAAAATGTCCCCCTTAGTATGAGAGGATATTGGCAGAGTGGGGAATTTAAGGCTGGATCTGCTGACTTTATCACTGGAAGTGCCTCTGCTCTTACACAGGTGCATCCCTGCCATTATTTCTCCACCTCCCAGAAAGTATTCCAGTTCAGGTGGAGCATTTTATGGAATAATGAGATGAGAAAAAAAATAAAGAATAAACTCCTTAATGTTTGCAGAACCAAAACCCACAAAGCCTCTGCTGCAGAGGCTCATAGAGGTTTCCACACTCCTTACCAGCTCTCTCTGCACCATCACTATAGCAGACAGACAGCACAGTCATGGCAATAGCTTCCAAACAGCAAACTCCTCAGAGCTGTGCAAGAGTCTCCAAACAATACTGGGTTTTACATATTTAATTTAGAGTTTCTACCTTTTTGCAGGCTTACACACACGATATGTGGCATACTGAAACAACATTGAGAAGTTTAGCAGGAACTGGCATCCCTGCATTCTACTTTCCCTTGGGCCCACAGTGTGGCTGCCCCAGCAGATCCCTTAGTTCAGCTCTTCTGAGAGCAGCTGATGCAGCAGAAACCCTTGCACCCGCTCCCTTTGGCTCCCCTCCCTGTAAAACACTAAATATGTCCTTCCCACACAGCCACTGAGCTCCACTGGCCTGGAGCCCATGAGTACTAAATTGTCTTTCTGATTCAATTAATCCAGCAGAATTCCACTAGCCCATTGCCCCCACTTCATCCCATGGAAGCCTAGGATTCCTTGTTCCACCAAGACCCAAAGAGTACCATCTTCCTTCACTGAAGCTTGCAGCACAAGGGACTTGCTGAGAGTGTCTGTTTCAGACACCAAAATACATCTCAGGAAAAGATGCACCATTTTGCAAGGCTCAAGGATTTCCAGTACATCAGTGGCAGGCCAAGAAGGAGCACCACTTCTACTGCTGTGGTACTGTTTCTTCTTTATTCTTAATTAAAACTATAGAATGCTTTGTATCTAACCCTCTGCAATTTTTTTTCCCACTGACTGCAAAATAGCTTAAGCTTTCATACAGTATCATCTGTTTTAAGGATAACACATTTCAGATGTTTATGTCTAGAACAGAAAGAAATGTCCTTTGCAAGAGAAAACCCCGTGTAGTTATTGTGTTGATGAAGACAACCCTTATCTTACCCCTGGAGTAATTATTTTTCTAGTGATCCTGCAAAACAATAAAGCATTACAGCCAACAAAAGCCAAAAAAAGTACACACCTCCTTTGGAACCATACAATGGTCCAGCTGAAAGCCACCTAATTTCCCAACAATTCAGCAATCTCTTGAAATATCAGTTTAGGAACTTTAGTCCAATAGATAAGGCCAGAAAAACAGATTCACCCTTCTTTTCTCAGATTGGAGAAGAGAGAGAGAAATTCTGACTGGTCTTGGAGGAACCTTACAAAAATATGTTGGTAGATGTTATGAATGGATTTAAATAAGTTTCTACCTCTGCTTAGGCCTATAGCAGTAGATAGCAACTTCTGAGGCAGCCTGCACCCCAGAAACCCAATTTATCCACAGGGTCTTTAATAATGGCCGATTCGGTCTATTATAAAAATGAATTATTTATTCAATAGACACAGATTGAACAAACAAGAGACTTAAAAACAGAATAGTACTACACAGGGAAAAGAAAAACTATTAATAGTTAAATATACAGTGCACGTTTCAGTTACTATTAATTCAATACAGCTAGTGGAAAAAAAAATAGTATATTTAGGATTCAATGTATCTTACCATCCAATTGTTGAAGGATGTTCACATACATCAGATCCTACGACTCTCAATCTCCAGAGAAGTAGGGCCACGGGGCTGCGCAAACCACGGGGAGAAACTCTCTAAACACATTCCTATGCAAGAGAAATTTCTGACTTTGTGGCAGCTTTGTGATACTTTTATAGAACAAAAGACATGCCTTCTGTCACGTACATATTTTTATCTCTTCTTCCATCTGTCCTCCCGACTTCTGGTATGAGGTCTGGTCAGACCTTGGGTGCAAGGATGTGACCCCTGGTGGGTTTTTGCCTCAGAGGTTATCTCCCATATGTGCACCTCGGTGGGAAGAAGGAAAGGGCGGTCATCCTGCCACAGTAGACCTAGTGAAAACAGGTACCAAACAGTGAACCCATGAAAGAAATGCAGATTCTGGGAGAGTACAAAACCCACCAACTGATATCAAAATAATTCTGCCTAATAAATGAACCTCATTTTGACCCTCCTCAAATTAAATCAAAGCAGTTCATTTTAACTTGTTCTGGTCTTAAATTACAGAGTGTTCTGGTAAAAAAAACCAAACCCGAACTCTAAAAACTGAGATCTAAACAAGCAGAAAATAAAATTAAATGGTAGAAGGGAAATGTAAGAGATTAAACAATTATATTAAGTTAATGTGAATGGTTTGTTTAAAAATTGTTTTAACATGTCCTGAAATACTATTGGTTTGGTTTTGAGTTTTTTGCACTCAGCCATCAAGGACTTATGCCCAATGGCTTTTGAAGGTGTAAAACTGGCAGCATCAGAGGGATCAATTCTCATTAGCAGCTATTTACTGGTACAGAATGAGTGAAAAAGTTTTATGCTTTAATATTTATTTTCTGATTGTGATCTCTTCTTTTACTCAGATCAGATATCTGCTTTTTAGTTTTACGTGTTTACACATGAACCAGGTTCTACATGGATAATGTACTCATGTTCTCACAAGGGCTTTTGAAACAGACCAAGAAACAGGAATGTGCTCTACCAGTTTAAATTAAAAGCATCACACTTATGTTTTTATTAAAAAATCACGCCATTGATGAGTATTTCAAGTGACTGCTGACACTATTAGAATGGCAGCCCTGTAGCTTCCTGCAAACAAAACCTTGCCATGCAAACCCAGTACCCCTAGTTAGCATTGCTTACTCACTAACTCAAGCTGAAGTATTGTTAAATTCCTCATTTCTTGGTCAACAACCCCACCATACTCAAGAAATTTTCCTATTCACCTTTCGGCTAAGTTTTTCTACAGATTGTCCTGCAGAGATAATGACTTCATTTTCCCAGGGAAATGTCTCTCTGCTTTTAAAAATAGCTTCTTGGGTGATCATTCCTTTCTGACAGTTCTATTAAACTTACATATTACAAAACCTTGCTTTTAAAAACTCTCTTCTGTAGGAAACATTTGGAAATTAAAGCAAGAATGAAGTGTCTTTCTGTCGCTGTTGAGCGGAT
>VZTJ01000342.1:33347-50890 GCA_013397795.1 Orthonyx spaldingii | reverse complement strand
CCTGCCTGTGCCCGAGCTCCAGGTCTCCCTGCTGCTTGGGCATGTCCCTCATCTTCACTGGAGCTCCTTGGGGGTGTTTATACCTGATGGATCCCCCAATTCCACCAATCCCAACACATTTTGGAGGGCAGTGACCCTGGGCAAAGGCCCCTCTCCCAGGGATCTCTGCCCTAATGGCAGCAACACTGAGCCCTTGGGCACCAGATCCTGCAACAGACCAGCTGCCGGAAAATGGATTTGGTACAAAATCCAAGAATTCACATGAGTCCAAAGCCATGAACTGAGGCTCATTGTTCACCTCCACAAGGCAGCCTGGAGAAACCATGCAGAGGGAGAGGGTCCTGCCCTGGGGCTGGAGCCAGGCCCAGGGGGAGCAGCCGGGAGCTGGGCTGAGCGTTCCCCATTCCCCTCAGGAGTGATCCCAGGGGAACCCCCTGGCTGGGCATCCCCTGTGTGCCAGGGTGGGCAGGGCGGGCAGGGGTCCCGGGGCTGGGCCCCGCACAGCACGTACCGTACTTAGCTGCCTTTGCTGCTGCCGCTGCCGACGGCACCCCTGGGGACAAGGAGACAGCGACCCTCAGCCACCATGGCCCCGCAGAGCCGGGCCGTGGGGACAGGGCTCCTGGCACAGTCACCTGCCACCCCGGGGACGCCTCCGATGCCGGGCACCACCCCGGGGACACCTCCGACACCAGGCACCAAGCCAGGGACGCCTCCGACTCCGGGCACGAGGCCGGGGACACCGCCCACGCCGACCCCGGGAACGCCGGCGCCTGCAGGGAGAGAGAGGGGACAAGTCAGAGCTGGCTGCAGCAAGGGCTCAGAGGTGCGACTTGCCATGGCTCTGCCTCGTCATCGTGCCCTGGGGAGCGGGGCATCCACGGCCTCATGCAGGAGAGACCCCAGCGGGGCAGGGCAGGGATTGCTAGACCCAGCTGGATGTGCTTCTGAATGCCACGACGGTTTTGGAGGGTGGTAATCCTGGGTAGGGGTCCCTCTCCCAGGGATCTCTGCCCTAATGGCAGCAACACTGAGCCCTTGGGCACCAGATCCTGCAACAGACCAGCTGCCGGAAAATGGATTTGGTACAAAATCCAAGAATTCACATGAGTCCAAAGCCATGAACTGAGGCTCATTGTTCACCTCCACAAGGCAGCCTGGACAAACCATGCAGAGGGAGAGGGTCCTGCCCTGGGGCTGGAGCCAGGCCCAGGGGGAGCAGCCGGGAGCTGGGCTGAGCGTTCCCCATTCCCCTCAGGAGTGATCCCAGGGGAACCCCCTGGCTGGGCATCCCCTGTGTGCCAGGGTGGGCAGGGCGGGCAGGGGTCCCGGGGCTGGGCCCCGCACAGCACGTACCGTACTTAGCTGCCTTTGCTGCTGCCGCTGCCGACGGCACCCCTGGGGACAAGGAGACAGCGACCCTCAGCCACCATGGCCCCGCAGAGCCGGGCCGTGGGGACAGGGCTCCTGGCACAGTCACCTGCCACCCCGGGGACGCCTCCGACGCCGGGCACCACCCCGGGGACACCTCCGACACCAGGCACCAAGCCAGGGATGCCTCCGACTCCGGGCACTGCCCCTGGAGCTGGAGGGAAGCAGAGCAGTCAGACACCCCCACAAACACCCCCCTCTGCCCCTGGGGGGGACACGCTCTGTCCCAGAGTCACAGGACTCTCTGGGGCAATGGCTTTGTGGTGGGCTCCTCATATATGCTAAAGCAGCTCCCCAGGGAACCTGGGATGCACCCGGGATTTTGACTCCCAGTTCCCTACACCCATCAGGGGTCTGGCCCCCCAGGATTTTGGGGACTCCCAAGGTCCCCCAAGGCTGTGGCTGTACATCTCAGCTGGTCCAGGGCTGGCACATTTCCCCTGAATGCTCCAATAAGTGGTTTTCTCCTCGCTTTTCTCCCACAGAACAGCCAAGGAAGGGAGCAGCCAGGATCTGCATCAGCAGGAGCATCCCTGCACTGGGGAAGGACAGCTCAGCACAGTCACCATGTCCTCAGACATCCCGCTGGCACCTGGTACAGCAAACCCACATCTCATGGAGAAACCGCGTGTGATGGGCATGCTCTACCCTGTGACAGGCTGCTGCATCCCGAGGGGGCCACCAGCCCCTCATTGCTGCTGGAAAAGCTGCTGGAGCCGGGACAGGGGGCTGGGAGAGCTCCCCAGAGGATGGGATAGGGGCTACTGGGACAGGTGTGGAGCTACATAGCCCCTGGCATCAATGCACGGCTCTTCCCTGTCCTGAGATCTCTCCGAGGCAGCAGGAACTCACCAAAAGCTCCCGCCTTTGCCGCTGCCTTCGCTGCTGCTGCCGCCGCTGCCGGTCCTCCAACTGCCGGGACAGCGGGAGAGAGTCAGGGGTGCGGCATAGCGGGAGGAGACCCTCCCTGAGCCCCCGGGCACAGCCCTCTCATCGCCTCACCTCCGACTCCTGGGACGCCGACGCCGACACCGGGTGCGACCCCTGGGATGCCGCCGACCCCGGGCAGGACCCCGGCCCCTGCCACAGGGGAGAGCGCGGTCAGCCGGCGGTGCGGGGACACAGGGACACGGGGACACAGCCGGCATTCCCGGGGACGGGAGGGAAGCAGGGAGGGGAGGGAGCTGCTCCCTGCTGTGGAGAGGGGTGCTATTTGTGCCACAGAGGGCGACTCACCGAGTTTCGCTGCTGCCTTCGCTGCTGCTGCCTGTGCTCCAACCCCTGCAGAGGGACACGGGCTCTGAGCTACCGAGGGCCCGAGACCATCCCCACCTCAGCTCCCCCACCCCACAGGGGCCCTGGGGACCGGGCACTCCTGCCAGCATCCGTCCCCCTGTCCCGTGGGAGGTGCTGCTCCCCTCCGGGCAGCGCCCAACACCCCGTCCAGGGGCCAGCACAGTGACAGGGAGTGCGGTCCCCTGCCGTGTCCGTGCCGGTCCCCACCCTGGGGCTGCGGGGTCGGAGTGTACCTGTCCCGGTGGGGTATCCTGCCTTTCCTGCCAGGATGCCGGCTCCTATTCCGCCGGGCCTGAGGCCTGTAATCACAACACAGCGGCAGAGCCAGGTCAGGCACCAGCCAGGGGCAGGACAACGAGACAGACGGAGCAGTCAGTGCCCTTGGATCTCCTCCCCCTGGAGCCAGAGGATGCGGGGGGATGCCAAAGCCAGCTCTTCCCCACTTGAGATCCCAGTTCAGACATCCCTGTCTGGAGCTGGAGTGGCCCAGGATGTGTCCTATGGATCAACAGCTCCCAGGGATGCCGGGAGAGCTGAGCTGCTCCACAGCCACCACGGGCAAGGCACGAGGTCCCCAAGGGACCATCTGGCCCTGGGAGGGGGATGTCCCTCACACCACCCCGAGGGTCGGTGACCACGAGGTTGTGGTGGCAGCCGGTGGAGCCACAGGGAATGAGGACACAAGCGCTCAGCACGGGGAGCTTACCATTAGTGTAGGGCAGTCCGTAGCCACCTGGAGACGAGAGCAGAGGAGAGAAGGGGGGTTAGTGCCTGGCTGCTCCTGCCCGTGTCCCTCCGGCCCACGGCGCGGCCCCGCCCGGCCATGGCTGTGCAGCACCAGCCCCGGGGGCTCCGTCCATGGTGACAGCGAATCCTCCGGGATACAAACCCCGCGTGGAGCTGGCCCAGGAGATGCTGTTCTCCCTCACCTTGGAAGCAGCGACTGAAAGAGCCGCCCCCTCCGAGCCCTGGCCGAGGGCTGCGGTGCCTGGGGCCGGTTCTGCGGGAGCCTCCCGTGACCCTGCTCCAGCGAGTGGTCCCGCGGGAGCCCCGCGGCAAGAGCTGTACCCAGCTGACTGCGCCCCGGCCAGTTCCAAAGGAAAGGTTTTAATTGGAATCAGGGCTTGGGAGCCTCGGCTGAAACGTGACCTCGTTAGGAGGTCGGTGAGACGCGATGGGGAGGAATTATGAGCTGGAACATCGCGGCCAGGGAAATGTCTCCTTGCGAAAGAGCCAGATCCCAGCGCTCGGAACGGTGCGGGGATGCCCCTGGCTCCGTGGGGACAGTGGGCTGGAGAGCCAGCAGCTCCTAGCTCCCATCACTGCTGGCAGCAGCCCGAGGCCACGGGCTGCCTCATTCCTGGTGGGGACACCTCGAGCTGCACGCAGGGCAGGGGTGACTCCCAGCGAGGGGACGTGGGCAGCGATGGGGCTGCCTGCAGCCAGGAGGGAATTACTCATGGCACAGAGTCTGCTCGAGCACTGGACACCGTCCCCTCCCAGCAGCCGGCATGTGGGGACCAGATTTCTCTCCTTGCTGCCAGGCTATCCCACGGTATGCCACAGAGCACAGAGGCTCACAGGGAGGCGTGCCGGGTGTCCCCCACCTGGAGGGTCACCCTTGCCCATCCTGGGACATGTTATCAGCACTTTGCTCACCCCAAAACTGGGAAAGGGGTGACATACACGGAGGCAACTCCCAGGGCCAGGAGTCCAAGCCTTAGGTCTCCCAGGGTTTTGCCAGGTCCAAGTCCAGCTGCCCACCACCCCCAGCTGGATGGGAAGGCAGCCCCTGCCCTGGGGTGTACCCATGGCCATGTCCCCAGCACTGCCAGGGGCTCAGAGCAATGCACACACTGGGAATGGTCTGCACAGACCAACATCACCAAGCACAGCTGGACACTGGGGAGTGGCTCCCATCCCTATGGCATCAATGGGACCCTGACCTCAGCCACAGCTTCAGACTGAGCCTCCAGCAAGGTGGGTGACCCCAGAGCCACCTCCTGAGTGGGGACAGCACAGGAGCAGATCACCTAAAGAGATGACTTGCCACTGAAAATGTTACTTGTCCTGCTGTCCCCTCATCCCCTCTCAGCCTGGACTTACTGCTGCGGGGACAGTGCAGGGGACACCCCATGTGTGGCAGCCCTGGCTCCACCTGCAGCACCAAGACAAGAGCGTCCACAGGCAGCACGGTCTGTCCCTGCACCGCCAGCCCCGAGCCCTCGGAGGTGACAAACTGGCACCCCCCAGCACCCCAGCAGGGTCTGGGACACCAGGTGAACCCCAGCTGGAGATATCCCCACTGTCCTGGTCCTGGGGTCGGGACCCACCAGCGGCAGGGCAGAGTCTCCTTAAGGTTCATAACTCTGCTCCACTGGAGGAAACTGAGTGGGCCAGGGACTCCTGCTGCCGTTTGTGGCCATGGGCCCTGCTTGGGGGGAGCCAGCACAGCTGCCAGGGCTGGAGCTGGGCCGTGCTGCCCGGGGTGGGCTCCCCTCACCGAGGCTCTCCTGCCTCCAGCAGCTTGTCTGGGTGCAGGGGGAAATGCCCGTGGATCTCCAATGCACTCCCCAGCACCCCAGGGATGGGGGCCCTGCCCGGATGTGGCTGCCCTCCCCCTGGGGATGCCCTGGGGAGCAGTAAGGAGGCAGCATGGCCCCTGGAGGGCACAGAACGTGCCACTGTCCCTCTGTGGGCACGGCTGCCCGGGGATAGGCAGAGCTGGCACCCGGCACAGGGCTGGGAGGGGAAGGTGTCCAGAGCAGCCCGGGCTGGGAAAGGGGTGCTGAGCTCCCCCAGGCTGTCCTGAGCGGGGACTGAGCCCCATCCAGGTGGGCAGTGGGGAGGGGACCTGCCTGGAGCCCCCAGGTGGCCTCAGCTACAGCTCCTTGAGCCAGGACACCTGGCCCGGGTGAACGCCCAGCACAACCCCAGGAGCCACAGAAAGCAGACTGTCCCTGCAAGGGCTGTGCCTTGTGCCAGTAGGAGTGGGCAGGGACATCCCAGGGCAGCCTGGCCCAGAGTATGTCCCCAGAACGTGACCCTTCCTACCTTACAGCAGCTGGAGAGAGGCACAGCCCTGTCCATGTGAGCTGGGGCATCACCCCGGCAGCTGCCCATGGGGCTGCCATGGGCAGGGCACAGCAGAGCCCCTGGCTCTGTCCTGCTGTCCAGGGCCAGCACGGGCACTGCCAGGTCCAGGGGACCTGTGGGCACCGTGCCTCAACCCCGGGGAACGGCAGGTCCTTCTCCTGACACTGCTGGGGATCCTGCACCCACAGCAAAGCCGCTCCGCTGGCCCTGGAGCTTACCTGGGAGCTTAGGAGCTTTGATGGGATACCCCAGAGGGACACCGGGCTGCTGACCTCCAAAACCTCCCAGTCCTGCAAAGCCAACAGCAGACTCTCACCTGGAGCCCGCGCCACGGCTGCCACCAGTCCTGGAGGGAGGAGAGTGCCCCAGGGCACCCCGAGAGAGGAGAGTGGGTGGCTTGGGAAGCCCTGAGGCATCTTCTGGTGTGGGGAGACCATGGCTGTGAGGAACAGGCTTGGGAAGGAAGAGAAGAACAGGCAAGAGAGACAGGACACTCACCAGGGATTCCTCCAAAGACTCCAGCTCCTAAAAGGAAACACAGAGACACCAGAGTGAGCCCTGGGTTGCTCCTGGGGGCCCAAATTACCCTGAGTGGATTCATCTGCAGGTTGACATCACTGCCAAGTGCTCTGTAGGGCTGTGAGCCCAAAGGATGGGCTGGGGAGCTGAGTTTGAGCCAGCCCTGAGCCCAGCCCGGTGTTCCCAGGGGGCTGAGGGGACCCACCTGGGCCTTTAGGCTTGACTCCAGCTCCAGTGGGGACTCCGGGCAGCACCCCCACGCCAGGGAAGCGAACACCTGGGGCAGAGACGAGTGGTGAGCTGGGGCCTCCTGATGGTAACCAAGACCCCCACACCCAGCTGCCAAATCCCTGCCACCCCTCTCTTGTCACCCAGAGCACCCTCATCCTTGGGTGCTTGCTGGGACTCCCTGTGCCAGCCTGCCTGCACCTCCAGCTGCCAGGAGGGGTTTGTTCCTGGCCTGGAGCTGCTGTGGAACAGACTGGGAGCCTGCAGGGAGCACGGCACTCAAGAGGGGTCCCACTGGTGACAGCAAAGCCCCCACCAGGCCTGGGCAGTGCTCTCTGCCCTGGTGGTGCTCAGTGGCCTGGGGCCAGCTGGGGCTCTCCAGCCCTCCAGCGACAGCAGACAGTGTTTTGGCCTTGCAGTCTTTTGGGTTGGATTTTTGGGTTTTGAGTTTCTTTTTGGTTTGGGTTTTTTTTTTTCCCTCTTACAAATGTCTTTCATTATAACCCGAGCATTTTCAGACATGGAAAAGACATTCCTGACCAGCAACACACTTCGGACAGTGTCGAAACATCTTGTTTTCACAAGTTTTCCTCCCCCAAATTACTTTGCACTGAGGAATTCCTCTCTCCCGCCACCTCCTCCCCCTCCTTCCCACGCCGTCAGCCCTGGTGGCTGTGCCAGCTCCTCTCCCAGTGCTGGTGCCGCCTGCTCCCGCCAAGTTTGGCACGGGATGGAGGTGCAGGGTCCCCCCATGCCTTTGGCACTGTGCAAATGTCACTGTGACCTCAGCCAAGGGGTTTGGAAGCTGCAGGGAGCAGCAGGAGGCGGGCGGGTGGCAGGGCAGGATGCTCTGCCCATGGGGATGCTGGCATTGGGTGGGGACCCCTTTGGAGGTTGGGGTGCTGCTGGGTGGGTTGGGGACCCCTTTGGGGGTTGAGGTGTTGCTGGCAGGATTGGGATCCCCTCGGAGCTGGGGTGCTGAGGTGGGGTGGGGATCCCCTCGGACTGGGGTGCTCAGGTGGGGTGGGCACCCCCAGCTCACCTGCGCCGGGGAGTACGCCGCCCGGGAAAGCTCCAGGAATCCCAGCACCTGCGGACAAAAGAAAGTCAGGGATAAGGAGCCGGAGGGAGTCGCCCCCGCCCCGGCCCCGGCTCCGGGGCCGTCACCTACCTGGTATTTTAGGGGGTTTCCCTGCCGCGCCAAGGCCGGGCTGCACCGCGCCCGGTACCACGGCACCTGCGGGCAGCAGAGACCCCTGAGCTCCGCGCCCGGCTCCTGCCCACCCCGGGGACAGCTCTGCCCCAGGCTCAGCTATGCTGGGGGCCAGGCGCGTTTCCTACCTGTGGAGACCCCGAGGCCTCCGGGACCACCAATTCCACCCACGCCTCCAATGCCAGCACCTGGGGGCATTGGGGAGAGGGGTGTGCCAGGGGGAGATGCCACCGCTGGGCTGTGAGTGGCCGGAACGGTGCCACGGAAGGGACAAGCCCAGGATGGCCCTTGGGGGGTGGAGGGGACCCCTTGAGGCAGTCCCGGGGGCGGGTACCCCACACTGGGCACAGGGATCAGGCAGCTCTGTGGTCTCTGCTCCTGGGGGCTCAGCTCTGGCCAATTCCCCCGTGCCTGGGTCCCTCACTGGGGAGCCCAGGGCGACAGCAGCTCCTGCCGGCAGCCCCTGGCTCCGGGGAGAATCTGTCCTGGCCCAGACCCCAGGGGACACCGGGGGTCCCTGCCCAGAACCCCCAGCACTCACCAGCCTTCGCAGCCGCCTTGAGCGCCGCGGCCGAGGCGGCTCCCGGGAACACCCCCCCGGGGAAGGCTCCTCCGGGGAACAGACCCGCAGCACCTGCGGGGAGAGCAGCCGGCGTCAGCGTTCCTGAGAAACAGTGGGTTCTGCCCTCCGCAGTGGCACGGGGATGGCGAGCTGCGGGGGCTGCGTGGCACTGCCAGGGCTGGCGTGAGGCTGGGCCAGGCGGCGTTAGCAGGCACTGCCCTGTCCTGTCCTGTCCTGCATCCCCCCAAATTCCCACTGCCATCCACATGCCACCTGGCACACACGGCGCCTGACACCCTGCAGTGGGTGCTGACACCCCTGGAGCCCCTGGCTGCCCCCTATCCCTCTGCTGCAGGCCCTGCGGGGACCCCAGGCGCCTCCTCTCCTGCGGGGTCACCCCACTGTGGTTGATGTCATCGTGTTGGGGGACCCCAGGGCTGCCTGTGGGTGGCTGCAGTCCCTCAGGTCTGGGAAGGGCACCCAGCCCAGCTGGGACCCACCCAGCACACTGTGGAGAGCTGTGGAGATGGGGACAAGGGACGTGCTGTCCCCAAGGTGGGTCTCTGGGGACATCGCCCCCGGGGTGGCCCGGAGCAGGGGTGGGCGGTGGTCAGTGCTCACCTGGCTGCAGGCCAAGGGGGCCAAGTCCCCCAAGTCCTCCGACCCCTAGGAAGAGAAGGGGGGTGAGGTGGGGGAACACCAGGCCCAGAGGAGCAGAGGAGCCCCTGTGGCACCATCCCCATGGGACGAGAGAACAGTCCAGGGACAGGGATGGGTGACAAATGTCCTCACCAGCACTCAGGTCCTCCATCCCGTCCCTTCTGTCTCAGCCACCCCTCACCCTGCCGGGCCACAAGGGGACAGAACCAAAATGTTTATGGCTGAGGAATGAGACCCTGGGTCTCCGGCCAGCACTGCCTTCAACATCTGGGGCTCATCAGCCCTCGCTCCCTCCAGGCGCAAATTCCAGTGCCGCTGGCTCCGGGCGCGGACACCGCTCCGGCTGGGCCTTCGCGGCCGCCCCACATTTGGTTTTAATTACGCCGAAATAAAGGGCCTTGTTTTTCTTTCCACGAGCTGAAATCTGAGCAAACAGAGGCTGCCGGCCCCCGCCTTGGGCTGTGGCTCCCACTGCACAGCCAGACTGGCTCGGGGAGCTGGGGACATGGGGTGCCCCTGCCCTGGGCATAATGGGGATGCCTGGGGTGGGCACGGAAGGGACCCCAGGGTCTGCCTGAAGCAGCAGCTCTCCGTGGGGATCAACAGGCACTGAGCAGAGAGTGCCAGGACAAGGCGAGTGGTTTGAACCAAAAGAGGACAGATTTAGACTCAGTGTTAGAGGAGGAAGTTCTCTGCTCAGGGGGTGGAGAGGCCCTGGCACAGGGTGCCCAGAGAAGCTGTGGCTGCCCCTGGCAGTGTCCAAGGCCAGGCTTGATGGGGCTTGGAGCAGCCTGGAATAGTGGACGGTGTCCCTGCCATGGTAAGGGTGGCACTGGACGAGCTTTAAGGTCCCTTCCAACTCAGGCCATTCTCTAATTCCATTATCTCCCTTGGTCCCCAGATGTTGCACATTTGGTCCCTGCTGCCCCAGGCTTGGTGCCCTCCAGCTGCACCTTCTCCAGCTGCGCATCCTCTTGTCAGCATCTCCCCCCTTTCCTGGTGATGTCCCCTCTCCCCAGCACCCCTAGGTCAGGCAAAGCCCAGCGTGGGCTGCAGGAGCTCTGTGGAAGCTGCTCAGTCCCCATGGCAGGCAGGCGGAGGCACTGCCAGCTCCCACCGGGACACTGGCTCCCGCCTATGCACCTCCTCCCGCAGCTCTGCTGCAGCTCTGCAGGCAGCAAGCACCCCCAAAGGGTGGTTTGGGGGCAGAGGGCAGCAAGCACCCCCAAAGGGCAGTTTGGGGGGCAGAGGGCAGCATGCCGAAGCGGGGCTGGGGGCAGGAGGCTCCTGAGGCCGCGGCAGGATTGGTGAGGCAGGGCAGGGCTGGGGGTGCCTTGGCCAGCGGGGTCCCCCTCGGCCGCGTGGGACCAACGTGAGGGCAGCAGTGGTTGGGAAACATCCTGGCCACTGACATGGCTGAAGGCGGTGAGAGCCAAGGAAAAGCTTCTTACCTGGTTTGGGAGGTTTTCCTGCAGCCCCGAGTCCTAGGGGAGAGCGAGCGGAGAGCAGTCAGAGCCATCCTCCCTCCGAGCATCCCCGGGCAGGGGGACAACTGTGGGACAGGGCCAGCCCCGTGGCAGACCAAGGCAGCTCTCTGGGCGTGCTGCCCCTCTCCCCAGCCCAGCACAGCCCGGCAGGGGGCCCAGCACTCACCTGCTCCCAAACCTCCAAGTCCAGCACCTGCGAGGAATGGCACAGTCTGAGCTCCGCCCTGGGAGCACCCAGCACCCACCCGGGCTGCCAGGGGGTCCCTGGGCAGCTGGAGAGGGTCACACGGGTGTAAGGGGATGGGCCACCCCCCTGGGATGTCCCCAAGGTTTTGGCTGAAGCTCTGGGGCCAGGCTGTGACCTCTGAGCAGCTCCTGTGGCCAGGGCTGGGCAGGGTGTAGGTGCCAGCCCTGGGCTAGGGGTGCCCAGGGTAAGTCTGGCACTGCCACCCAGTCCTGTCCCCACGCCGTAGAGCTGATGCTGAGTCCATGCTGTCCCCATGTCACCTGATCCCGGCTGGCAGGTCCCCAGCCTTCCATGGTGTCTCAGGCATTCAGGGACCCTCCAAGCACCTGCCCATCCTTGCAAACAGGATGATGCCCCCTCCCAATAGTGCCTGGGCCCCCTTACCTGGGAAAAAGACTCCTCCTGGGACTCCCCCTCCCGGGATAGCACCAGGGACCCCTGCAAGAGAAGAGACCCTTGTTAAAATCTCCCCAAATGTCCAAGGCAGGGGCTGGGGGCACCTCCTGGTTCCGCTGCTGCTCCCTGCGGAGGGGATCGGACACAGAGTTTGAGGCCAGGTCCTTGCCTTTCCTTGCATCCCCCAGGGTGACAGTGGTGACAGGGCTTGGAGGTGCCCAGCTGGGACCCAGGGATGGCACCTCGGTGGAGGAGGACTCGGCCCTGCATGGGAAGGAGGGACATGGGCTGGCTGCTGTCCAGCTCTGCGTCCCAGCTCCTGTCCCGTACCGGGGCTGTCTCTGCCACCTGCAGTTTCACGTGGCTCTGGGGTTGGGTCCAGCCATGGCCGTGCCGTGGGGCTGTCCCAGTCTGTCCCCGCTGTCCCTGCTGGTCCCAGCCAAGTCTGAGCATCCTCTGGGGCTGCCCCAAGGATACTTGAATGTGTCCGGTCCACTGAGGTGCCAATGGGAAGAGCCAGCTCAGGCCAGTGGGAGTGGGGTGACAGAGTGAGGGGACACTGCTGAGACCCATGGAACCCCCTGCTTCCCTCTGCCTGTCCGTGGGACGCTGAGGTCACCGCCCAGGTGCCAGTGCTTTCCAGGGCATCTCAGCTCATGCTTAGAGGCCACAGCAAGGTTTTTTGGCTGGTTTGGGCGCTGGCAGGGGTGTGACTGCTGCAGGCCACCGGGCTGCCACCCCCGGCTGGGCCCCAGCTGCAGGTACCTGGGGACACAAGGGGACTGCAGTGCAGAGGGAAGCCCCACATCTGGCACTGAGGGGGGCTGTGGTGGGGTCTGCAGGTCAGAGCCAGGCAGAGGGGCTGCCAGGAGGGCGTGCAGGGACTGCCGTGGCCACAGTCCCTGTGGGAGCTGCAGCCAGCCCTGCTGCCCGTGCTGCCACTGGGGATGGACTTCAGGGCACCGGGGACCCTGTGAGGGCGTGGCTGGGACCGGAGCACCTGCAGTGGCCTCCCCAGCACCCCGGCCAGGCTGGTGGGGGACCCGGCACCCGGGAGGTGGGTGCAGGCAGCGGCACAGCCCTGTCAGCACCAGGGGCTGGGCAGGGTAGTGCCAGCGCCCAGGGGGGACAGAGCAGGTGGCAGGGCAGGTGGCAGGGCAGGTGGCAGGGCTGGCACACCACGGTGGGGGCACATTGTGCTGCACATCTCCATCGCAGGGGTGGGGCAAACTCTGGGGATCCCCCCTCGCTGTGCCCCAAAGCCCTGCTGTGCCCCACCAGTGGCAGGGATGAGGGTGTCCCCTGGGCCCTGCTCACGCGTCCCTGCCACCCTGGGCACCTGGCACGGATGCCCAGCCCCGCACAGGGATGCCCTGGGGTGTCAGGACACAGCCGTGTGTGACCGGGCTGTCGGGCTGTGCGTGCACAGGAGCTGTTGGGACACTCAGTGGCAGGACAGGACATCCCTGGGGACGCAAAATGCAGGGGGAGGAGCCGTGCCAGGACCCCTCACACGGCCCCAAAGAGCGGGGCCCAGCCCTGTGCCCCCAATATCCCCTCCCGAGGTTCCACCAGTGTCCCTTGGACAGGAGGGGACGCGTGCCCAGCCCTCTGGCACTGCCCGGTCCCGGCCGGGGGTTCCAGAGCAGTTCCTTTACTCGGCCTGGGGGACAGCACGGCTCCTTTTTCCGGCGCATTCCCCGCCCACACCACCCCCAGCTTGGAAAAACACAACTCCAGCTCCTTTCTTGTTTCCAAACAAACTCCAGGCGTCCGCACACCGCCGCTCCTCCCCTCCCAGCCCCACTGCCGCCGGTGCCAGGGACATGGCCAAGGGCCCCCATGGCACAGCCAGGCACTGTCCCCCACCCTGGAGGGGATGCTCAACTCCCATCGTGCTCCCCAGCCTCAGCCCCCCAAACCAGGCAAGGTCCCTGGTGCTGGGGTGACAATGGGGGGCCTCCCGGGCTGGCCTCCCCCACCCCTCTGTCACCCTGTGCCAGTGCTGCCAGGTGTAGACTCCCCGGGAAGCTCAGACAAGGATTTCTCACAGCATCCCTGCAGTGTGGGGACCCTAGAAATGTCCAGGTGTCACCTGCCCACAGCCACAGCTGCCAAACTCAGCCCTTCTTCATCATCATCATCATCATCATCATCATCATCATCACCCTCCTGGGGCACTGGTAGTCCTGGCAGGAGGGTCCCACTGTGGTGACACCGTCACTGCCCCCTGCCCAGGCATCCCCCAGGCACCATCCCAGAGACCGGGCGCTGTGCCTGGGCACTCTCTGGGAGGACTGCAGAGGAAGTGCTGCTCCATCTGCCGAATCCATGCTCAGATCAGGAGGTGGGAGGTGGTCAGCAGGGCCTGGCAGGAGATGGGGTGGCCTGGAGGCCATGGGATGGGTGGCTGGGTGGTGGTGCCAAGTGGCTTTGGGGGAGACGAACCTTTCCCTCAGGAGCTCTCCCTGACCAGCTCTGCTGCCTGTCACGGCCAGCTCTGCACTGCCCTGGCAGCTCCGGCACAAGCTGCTCCCCCACAGCCCAGCTCGGGGCTGTCCCTGGTGCAGGCACTGCCGGGGGGGTCTCTCCAAATCTCCCCAGTGTCTTCAGTCCCTCCAGCAGCAGCACCACTGAGCACAGGTGTTGGTGACAGCCACACACCGGTGACACCGTGACCACACTGCGCCCTGGCCATTGCTCTCTGGCCACCTTCGTCTTTGCCCAGCCTCAGCTCAGGGGCAGCAGCCCCCAGCCCAGTTTGGGGTCTACGTGCTCTCATTTGTCCTTTCCACCCATTTCCTTGGCACATCAGGGAAGGGAGACTGAGTCAGCGGCTTCCCAGCACTGAAGGAGCTCTGTGCTGCCTCTGCTCTGGGCCTGCCAGGACCCTGGGAAGGGGATTTTCCTGGGCTCCCAGCCTGTCTCCTGGGCTGGGCTGGGCTGGCTGTGAGCCTGCATCCCATCCCAGGGATGGCTTCTCAATGCAGGGGCAGGAGCATTCGCACCCACTCGTGCAGCCCCAGCTGTGTCGGGGTGTGAGCCATGGAGCTGCTGGGACTCTGGTGTGGGCCCTCCTTGTTTATAGGAAGGGGATGTGTTCCCCCCCAGCTCCATCCACAGGTGTGGCTGTCCCCATTGTTTCACTGCCGGCGCTGCTTCCGACCCCGTTTGGATTGGCTGCACCATTTCCATCTGCACCACGGCTTGCAGCTCCCTTTACAGGCCAGACATGCAGAGGATTTCTCTGTTCCATAGGTTTTGAGAGCAGACAGGAGAATCCACCCCAGGACACTCTCGTGCCTCACCCCTTGTCTGCGCCCACGGGCACCCGCTCCCGGAGGAGCCTCAGTGCGAAACCACCAACATTTTCCCTCTTCCCTCATTCCGCTGTTTTCTTTTTTTGGGAGAAAGTTATGGAAACATTCAGTCTCCAAGCGACTTTGAAGCTGTGCTGCATCCTGGGCCGAGCTCGCTGGTAGCAGCTCGGGGGAGGGGGGGGAGCTGCTGCCGGGGCCTGGCTCCTCTCCAGCCCCCCTGAAGCTCCAGCTTTCATCTCCAAGCGCTAGAGGACGAGCTGCACCCTGCCAGTTGGGAGGGGAGGGAGCAGCCCCGGCAGGCCAGGGCCCAGCTGCAACAGGGAGATGCCATCCCAGCCCCACCCTGGGGACTCTGGGTGTCCTCGGAGGGTCCCCACAGCCCCAGGCTGGGCGCCAGCACAGTGCCTGCCCCTCTGCCGAGCTGCTCCCCGTGGGCCCAGAGCCTGCAGGGCTGGGACCTCCCCAGGTGCCTCTTGTCCCTCCTGGGGGTGTCACTGCCAGGGATCCCCTGTGCTGCACACAGGAAGAACTGAGAGATGGGTGGGAGCACTGAGAGATGGGTGGGAGCACTGGGGGATGGATGCCCTGCTCCAGATGCTGGGACAGGCTGCACTTGGCACCTTTAGGGAATCACGGCACCTGCCCCAGGCAGTGACCTGTGTCCAGCTGTGCACGTCCCCATGGTGCCAGCACAGCTCTGCTCCCCAGGGGCAGATCCCCAGGGGCTGATCCTGACCAGCTGTGGGGGTTTTCTGAGTGCTGCCAGCTCAGCCCCTTGGCACTGTTCTGAGGTGACAGTCTGGGTATGAACCCTTCAGCCCTGGGATGTCTCAGGGCTCCCTCTCCTGCCAGGCTGATTTGGAGCTGCACTGTCAGCCGGTGCTGGAGGACACTGCCCTGACCTTCTCCAGGTCCCTCTCCAGCACCCTGGGATCCCCCCTCACCATGGCACCCTGCCCCTGTGCCAGCTCTGTCCCCAAGGGCTGGTGTGCCAGGCTGCAGAGACGCTGCCCTGTCCCCATGGAGAGCCTTCTCCCATGTCCCACCAGCACTGGGACCATCCCCAGGGTCAGGTCACCTCCCCTGGGAGCTGCTTCCCACACCAGCAAACACCTCTGCGGACTGAGCCGGGGCCAACAGTCCCAAACTTCTTGGGAACTGCTGCGGGGTCTCACTCGGGGTCCAAAGTCCTTCTGAGACTGTTCCAGCCGGCCCTGGCTTGAGGGATCTGATCGAAGCCACCCTGGATCACCGAGCCCCACCTGTCCCACTGCCAGAGTCAGAGAGTGCCCGGGACTGAGCACATCCCATCCCGCACCCCGAGCAGCGGTAGGCACCGGAAGCAGCTCAGCTTTCCGGGCAGCTCCCGGTCCTGGGGTTCCTCTGCCTGCGCAGCCGGGGACAGCCAGCCCGTGGTCGGGATCCCGGGAGCTGCGGGGCACGGGCAGAGGATGCTGCTGAGGGTTCTGCCCTCGGTGACGGGTGGCCCAGCCTGTGGCTGCCCTGGTGCCCACCCAGCCCTGGCACTGCCCACGGTACCCTGTCCCCTCTCTTCCTCCGGTTCTCAATCCTCTCTGTCCAGCAAGCCCCGCACGACAGTCCCGGCACCGACCGATGGTGGCTCTGCCAACTACACGCTCTCGCGGCACAACCACCCGGCTCTCCCGAGGTGACTGTCCCCTCCCTGGCGGTGCTGTCACCTTCTCACAGCCCTCCGCCCAGTTTGGCCGCTGCAGTGGGCTCTCAGTCTGTGCTCAGCTGCTCTCCTCGCCTCGGTGGCAGCTCCCGCTCTGACCCCGAGACAGAGGCTGGTCACCGGGCAGGCACCTGCTGCGCTGGCCGGGCTGTGTCACACGGCCGGGACAGAGAGCCCTGCGCTGGCCGGCCTGTGTCACACGGCTGGGATACCCATCCTGCGCTGGCCGGGCTGCGTCACACGGCCGGGCCACCCATCCTGCGCTGGCTGTCACCTCCCGGCCCGGCCGCGTGTGCCTCACCTGCTTGTGCGTGGCCTGGGTTGTCGCACAGCCGCGGGGCCGCACCGGGACAGGGACCCGACGCTGGCAGCAAAAGCGCGATGAGGGCGGTGCGAGGGGCCCCGGCACCCCAAGCCTGCGGTTCGGGTGGGTCGGGCCACTCGGCAGCTGCAGCAGCCCCGGGACTGTCACGGCCACACACTGAGAAGCAGCTCGCACACAGCGGCTGCGGGGTGCTCCCACCCACCTACCGCCCTCAGCTCCCGCTGCCACCGCCTCGCGGGGTGACAGCTGCCACCTCCCCCGGCCCCTCGCACTTGTAAGTCCCGTGGGAGTTTGGTGGCCACCCCTGGTGTCCTGCCTGCGTGTTCCTGAGCTTTTCGTGCTTCCAAGCCTCTCATATTCCCGAGCGCCTCATGCCCCCAAGCCCCTCATGTCCCTATGCCTCTCATTTCTCCTAACCTCTGGTGTCCCCAAGGCCCTCAGCAGGACATAGCCCCTCGCAGCCTCCCCCTGACAAGTGCTTGGTGCAGCGGTGCCGTTATCGACTGCCCCGTGTCACCACCCCCGGTGACATCCCGCCCCACCCGGGCACGGCACGAGCCACTGGTCGGTTCGGGGAGCAGAGAGCCCGCGGCGGAGGTGGCACCGGGGGGCTGCCCGCCCACCCTCGGGGATGTCGCCAAGGCAGGGCAAGGTGGGAGACTATCCCCGCTCAGGGCTGCGCCGCCGGGGCAGGCGAGGGGCTGCCCGGAGGGTGGGGGGTGTCGCAGCCCCGGTGCCCGCGGAGGATCCCCGCAGGACCGGAGCGAAGCGCCGGCCGGGGGCACGAGAAGGAGCCTTGCGTTCCTTACCTCCTTGCTGAGTAGCCGGGAGGATGGAGAGGAGGAGGAGGACTCCCGGGAGGAGGGGTGCAGCTGCCTGCCTTGCCATCTCTTGAAGCAATGCCCCCGTGCTCCCGCGGGCTGTGTGTTTTATCCCAGAGCTGCTTAATTGTTGCTTCCAAGGATGCGAGGGGAAGGGGAGGGGGGTGAGGAGGGAGGGGAAAAGGAGAGGGAGAGGGGGGAGAGAGGCACAGGACACTACGTCATGAGGAAAGGCCAAACACACAC
>VZTJ01000342.1:0-32872 GCA_013397795.1 Orthonyx spaldingii | reverse complement strand
ACCGTGCCCGGTGCCAGTGCCCCGAACACGGAGTCGGGATCTCGGTTCCGGTGCCAGTGTCGTTGCCCGGGTCCCGGGTCCCGGTGTCAATGCCCGGATCCCGGTGCCAGTGTCCAGGTCCCGGTGCCCGGTGCCGGTGTCCGGATCCTGGTCTCGGTGGCGGTGCCTGGGTCCCGGTGCCGGTGCCCCGATCCCGATCCCGGTGCCGGTGCCGATCCCGGGTCCGCCGGCGGTGGCCGTTAGGTGGCGGGCGTGGGGTGTGCGGCCGCCGGCAGCACGGGAAAACCGGGCCTTTCGTAGGAAAACGCGCTGCCGGTCCCGGGGGTCCCCTCCTGGCCAGGGGTGTCCTGGGGACACGCAGCGCCCGACCCGACCGGAGCTGGGGATGGACACGCGGTCCCCGCGACCCCCAGAGTCCAGGGATGAGGGGGGGGTCTGGCAGCTGAGCTGGGCTGAGCTGCTTCCAGCCCCAGCCCCTTCAGGGGCTCCGAGTTCCATCAGGTCCGAGTCCAAACACGGGCCCTGTGTGTCCCCACTGAACTCCTCATTCCCTTTTCGTGGGGTGTCTCTGGGCAGGGCTTGAGGAGCAGCTGGGGTGGCAGTGAGTTAAATGTGGCATGAATTACAGGGTCATGGAATGGTTTGAGTTGAAAGGGACCTTCAGGATCATCTCACTCCACTCCTGCCATGGCAGGGACACCTTCCACTGTCCCAGGCTGCTCCAAGCCCCAGTGTCCAGCCTGGCCTTGGGCACCGCCAGGGATCCAGGGGCAGCCGCAGCTTCTCTGGGCACCCTGTGCCAGGGCCTCACCTCCCTCACAGGGAGGAATTCCTTCCCAACATCTAATCTCTCACTCCCCTCTGTCAATACGAAGCCATTCCCTGTGTCCTGTCCCTCCATCCTTTGTCCTAAGTCACTCTCCAGCTCTCCTGGAGCCCCTTTAGGCCCTGGAAGGGGCTCTGAGGTCTCTTTGGAGTCTTTTCCTCTCCAGGTGAGCACTCCCAGCTCTGCCAGCCTGGCTCCAGAGCAGAAGGGCTCCAGCCTTGGGAGGATCTCTGTGGACTCCTCTGGACTCCAGCAGCTCCATGTCCTTCTTACACTGGGGACCCCAGAGCTGGACAGAGCACTGCAGGTGGGCCAGAGTGGAAGGGGAGAATCCGTGTGGGTGTGAATGAGAATCTGCTGTGTGGATGAAGGGAGAGGAATGCAAAATCCCCCTCTCCACTGCAGGTCCAACACTGCCCCTTTCCCCCCGTGCCGAGGGTTTGAGATGCTGCTTGTCCCAGTTCCTGACTCCTGGTGAGCCCCAATCTGCCGGGAGTGAGAGCCCGTGCGCGGAAACGCCCTGTCCGCACTGCCTCCCCCAGAGCTCCCCGGCACCATTCCGCTCGTTCCCCACGCTCCTTCCACCGCTGCGGAAATTGGCAGCCAATTATCGGCAAATCCACTCGGTTCCCCTCCGGCTGCGCGAGGTGCGAAGGCCCGACCTGGCCGCCCGCTCAGAGGAGCGTGAGCTCAGCCCGCCCTTGGGCCCAGCCCTCCGGAGCCTGCTTGCCTGGCTTATCTCAGCTCCCGCTTTATTTTAGGGAAAGTGCTGATGGCTACGGCCGCAGGAGTTCCGGGAGGTGGAAATTACGGCGCGTTTTGCCCTCCGCACCCGGCGCTGGGACGCGCCAAGGAGATGGGGAGGGGGGGCCGTGCATGAGCCCCTCGCTGGGCTCTGTGTGGAGCCGGATTTTCTATTCATCTGCACAGGGCACGGGACTGCGGGCTGGGGACACGGGGCACGACAGAGGGGACGAGCACGGGCAGGGACAGCGCAGCCGGGCTGGCCCCGTCCGTCCGTCCTCCGTCCCGCCGGCGTTGCCAGGTGATGTAATGCTTGAGCGAAAACACACGCAGTCGTTAAACACGAGCTCCCCGCTGCAGAGGAGCGACGCGGGCGCAGATGGATGCGGGGACCGGCGGCTTTCGGCGGCTCCAGTAGCCCCGGGGCTGGGATGCGGCCCGCGGGATGCAGCCCCCAGGCGGGGCTGGCCGGGTGATGCATCCTCGGTGCGAGTGTCTGCAAAACATGCCGAGAGCAGGGCTGGGAAAGCGGCCTCGCTGGGAATCAGAACTAGGGCAGCTGGCCGGCTTCGAGCAGCTCCCAGCCCCTGCCAGTGAAACGGCTCTGACTGTTGAATGCGTGTTTTGTACCTAGAAAGAATAGATGTGAGGCAAATTCTCCCCGCCCCTGGCACCCGCGCCGGGGAACGGGATCCAAGCCCTTTGTGATTTGGCCGGAGCGCTCCGCGAGCCGCCCGCGGGGACTGGCTGGGAGCGCTCCCCAAGCCCGCAGAGTGTCAGAAGAAGCTGCGGGGAAGGCGCAGAGAGGGGCACGGCCTGACGGGAGAGGGGCAAGGCAGGAAACGCTTCCCACAGCGGGGCCCGTGCGGACAGGGGGGTTTGATATCGGAGTGAGAAAACCCACCCCGAGGGCTGCACCACCTGCGGCCACATCCCGCACCGGCACGGGGGGTTCCTGGGAGCCGCGACAGCCCCGGGAAGGATGGACGCTTCCTCGGCCGGCCGGTGGCAGGTGCGGGTCACACACAGCTCCCCCAACGCTGTCAGAGCTGCCGGGGGAGATGCCAGAGAGCCTCACCGCTGCTGTGACACGGCGGGGAGCGGTCCCGGGGGTAACGCCGACATGCAAACACAGAAGTAAACACCCCTTTGCCATAGATACGAGGAGCCCCACACCTGCCCGGCCCCCGGACCCCAGCCCCGCTCCCGGCGCTGTTGACGGCGTTGCCGTAGGAAACGGCACTGATGGGGTGTGCCGGGGCTTTGCGGTGGATGCGCTCAGGGGAAAGGTATGTGTGAGGGGCAGGTCACACACACCGAGAGACCTCGTCACTGTCCCAGCGAAGCTGAGGCTGGTACGTGGCTTTGGAACAGCCAAACTCACCGGGATCATAAGGGCCTGAAGTTTCCGTTCCTCCTGTGTCTCTGCTGAGCAAATGCTCCGTGATTGGCGTGTGTGCCAGGAAGGTGGTGAAGGCTTCATTCGAAGCACCAAGGGACAGGGGAGCTGCCTCTTCCAATGCTGAGCATCCTTAGGTTTCCCTGCCTTGGTTCACTGCCGTTAACTGTTGACAAACAGATTATCATCTCTGGAAAAGCTGCAGAAAGAAAGCTCCAAACTAGAGAGACTCTCTGAAAAGGACACCTGTCAGACATCCCAGAGAAATTCCTCCCAGGATGTGGGGCAGGACCATTGTGAGGCACAGACAGGGCTCTGTGGTACCTGGCAACCAGGACAAGTCTCTGCTCAGCCTTATTTCCAGCAAGTGAAACCCTTTTGTTTTGCCAAGTCCCCCACTCAAGAGGTATTTTCACCAGCCCACTGCTGTCCCCATGGCTCTCCTGATGTTGAAGCACCGAGGATCTCTGGGCACTCTGAGCGTGGTCTGGGAATGGGGTCTCCATCTCTCCCTGCCCTGTGCATCCTATTGCACCCCCAGTTCCTTCCCTGGAGGGAACACTCGACCCCATGTACAGCCCATGCCACAGCCCACAGGACACCTGTGTGGCACCTGCCTTGGACAGCCAGGGAGCCATCCTGTTCTTCCTGAGGCTGGAAGCCACCACGGACATACTGAGTGTCATGGGCAGGATCCTAGGATAGAATCATGGAAACATGGAATGGCCTGGGTTGGAAGGGACCTTAATATCAGCTGGTTCCAATCCCCCTGCCCCCACTACTCCAGGTTGGTCCAAGCTCTGTCCAGCCTGGCCTTGGACACTTCCAGGATTGGATTTTCCCAGTTGTCCCTGTACACTTGGTGCTGGGGTGTTTGTCAAGGCGAGAGGAGCATTGCCAGCTCTGTGGGGGCTGTTTGGGGCCCGGAGGGGCTCAGGCAGCCCCTCCCTGCCAGATCCCATTGCCTGGTGGGTTTGAAGGCTCTTGTGACCCCATCCGTACCTCACCCATCCTTAACTTTCCCTGAGCTCCTCTTTCCCTGGCAGTCTCTTCCTGCGGTTGTTATGGGAACAGGTTTTGCCAACACAAGGGTGCTGGGCTGGAGCAGCCGCCAGGGAAGACAGGGGGATGCTCTTCCTTAAAATGACCAACAGAAACAGCATCGCCCCTCCAGTACCACAGAGCAACTCGAGATCTCCTGGGAATGTTTGTCACCGGAGTCTCCTCATGAGCAGAAGGGGAGACACCTTCCCCAGCCCCTGGTACAGACCCCTGTCCCAGGTATGAACAACCAGGACCAGATCCATTTCTCCTCCTTTGTAACCCATCCCTCTCCTGCCCCTTCACGGTGCTCTCCTTTTCTGCCTTTCCACCAGTTTTGGTGCCTGGTTCTCCACCCTTTGGCCCCCTGTATCTCTCCAGTATCCATGACCACTCACTGGAGGTCACATTTGGCTGCCAGCCCTGTCCCAGCTCTCCTTGTCTTGGCCACAGCAACATTTGTGATGGCCTTCTCTGCAGGCTTTGCCTCTCACCCTCTGCCCTTCCCTTGTGGATAACGACCTCTCCATGTGCTGAGCAGACCTGTGGATGTGACCCGTGAGGTTGGGATTGTGTTGAAAATGGTGCAGCCGTGGGACAGCAGTGGTGGGATCTCCATCCTTGGATGTGTTCAGAACGTGCCTGGACACAGCCCTGAGCAGCCTGACCCGGCTTTGGAGCGTTCACTTGCTCCAGGGCTGGGCTGGGGACCTCCAGGCATCCCTTCCAACCTAAATCCTTCTATGATTTATATCGAATTCTCTTTGGTATTTCTGCAGTTCTGGGAAGCCTTCAGTGATGTATCGTTGAACGGCTCCGACTCGATGCTGGCCAAGGAGGGATTTAGTGGTCCTGGCTCTGTCCATCTCATTCACATTGTCCTTCTCGAGGACAGCTGAACATCTGCTGCCCATGGGTAACTCCAGGCCGCCGCTCCCAGCCTGGGTGTGAAACCTCTGCCTGCCTCCATCCCCAGCTCTGACCTGCCCTCGGAGCTTTCAAGTGATTGTTTTCATCCTTCTCCCGCTGTCTGGAGCTTTCCAAGTGTTGATTAAAAGGTACCATCACTGCAAAACGTGCTGTGCCTAAGTGGCTGCAGCTTTCAGCAAGGGAGGCTCAGTGTTTACTGGAATGGTCAGCACCGATTCCCTGCCAGATGTCAGCTCTGACCCCCAGCAGTTTCAGCAGCAGATCCGCTTAAAAATTGGAAGATTGTTTTGTATTCTTGAAAGGGAAAAGAGCAGGGTGTGTTTATCATGGAGATATTGCTTTCCACTGTCTGTGTGCTCTGCAATGGCCAAAGCATATTCAAAGACTCTCAAACCTCCTTTGTGCAGAGAGCAGGGATGGAAAATCTCAACCCAGAAGGGGAAAACCGAAGCAAATCGTGGGCAACCGAGCACAGAGATGTAACTGGTTACACTCAGCCAGAACATGAACTTTAGACACTGCCTGTGCTCCAGTTTGTGTCTGCAGCACAGAGGGGCCCTGAGGAAAAGGTCGTGGAGCTCTATTATCTCACAGCCAGGTCCTTGTGGTGCTGAGGGGAAACACAGAGCAGACAGGGCTGGGCTGCCTCCCTCCCCTCCCAGTGCACCCTGCAAATGCCACTCGATGGCTCCCAGAGCCCCGATAATTCCGACCATGACTCAGAGACCAAAAATCAAGAGCAGAGCTTCAAACCAAGAATTACCAAANAAAAAAAAAAAAAAAAAAAAAAAAAAAAAAAAGCACGTATTGGGTACTTTTTTTGTGTTCTGCTTTTTAAGCCATAAGGTTTATGCCTCCAGCTTTTCTGTGCATCCAGAAGGGCTTAGAGTTTGCCTTTCAGCAAAGTGAAATATGAGCCTCCCCAGGCAGAGGGCTCTGGGAGATGGGGATTAGAAGACCTGAGAGGAGAGTGATGCATTTGCTGATGGCAACAAGGCTGTGGATCCACAGAGGATGTTCTTTCCCCAGAATTCCCTTGCAGGGAACTGTAACTCCCCACCCAGGTTGGAGGACACCGCCTGTTCTGCTTTGAGGTGACCTGGAGGCTGGAAGGGACCAGCTCAGCCAGGGGTGACCTTAAGATGAGTTGCCTGTGCCAAAACTCTTGTCAAGGTGGGGATCTGGCTCTGCAGCTGCCTCCAGCCTCCTTGTCTGACTCCCAGAGAGGTACCACGTGTGTGATTAAAGGCCCTGCAATCCTGAGATCTGGAATGTGGTGGTCTCTTTGCTGGGAAATGACAGAAATCCTGCCAAAAGCTAAAGAAGTGCTTTGCCCAGGGCTGCAGCTGGGTATGTCCGTGCAGGCCGGTGCCTGGTCCCTCTGCCCCCTCCCAGGGCTGCCCAGGGACCTGCACTTTTCCCATTACTTTCCCCCTTGGGAAGGCACCTGCTGCTGGGGAGGGTCACTGTCCACAGCTGCTCTGGCTCTGTCCTGGCAACTGGAAATGTAACAGTGGGATTTAATCGCTCTGTTGAAATAACATGGAGAGGAACCTGGGGAAGTGGTGCAGGAGGCTGTGAGTCTGGGGCACTGCCAGTCTGGGGGGTCTCCACAGCAATGTGGGTGTGGGGACAGGAGGAGAATGCAGAGGGGAGCAGGGAGTGGGGTGAGAAGGTGGCTGGACCAAGACAGGGAGAGCTGAAACATGACTTGGAGCCACATGGTACAACCTGCAGCCACAGGGTCATGGATACAGGAGCGGTTTAGGGGCCAAGGAGGGGGGAACCAGGTATCAAAGTTGAGGGAAAGATGGAAAAGGAGCGACCATAAAGGGATGGGTGGTCCAGTGTTACGGAGCAGTTACCAAGGAAGGGAAATGGATCTGGTCCAGGACCAGAGAATGAGGAGAGGCCAAACACCCTGTGGGATGGAAGGGACCAGTTCTCAGAGCTGGGAAAAGTGGGAACAAGAGGAGCTGAGACCTTGTGCCAGGGACAGCAGAGGGCTCAGTGTCTGAGCAAGGGTTGGTGACAGAAAACAAGTGATGGTGGCCCAAAAGTCCCTGAACGGGCTGACATCAGGAGTGGCAGCTGTGACAGAGCAGAGGAGGAAGGGAGATTCCTGCTTTCAGCCCAGCACCAGTCAGGATTCCCTCACACCTGCTGGTGCTCCTCCAAAGCTGCATCCCTGCAGGACTCTGCCAAGGCATTCCTGGCCATCTCTGGCCCATGCTTCTCGAGTCAATGATGTTCTTCACTCTTCCTCCCTGAGCAACAGCAGCAGAACCAGACCCTTCCTCCCTCAGGCAGGCTCTGCCCAGCCCTGGCTGCCTTTCCTCGTCGCTGTAGGGCCGTGGCCAGCACGGTTCCACTCTCCAGCAGTGCTTGTGCTGGGAACATCCTCCCGACCTGTGCTACCTCTGAGGGACGGGCTGGGAAGGGGGAGCCAGGTCACCAGCAGCCTGCTGCCCCCCACATCCCAGAGCCCACGGGTGCCTGGCACAGGCAGCAGGGATCAGAGGAGCTGCCCCCATTCTCTCTCAGGGGTGTGTAAGGGATGATCCAGAGCGTTTTGTTGCTACATCCTCCTGGAGCTTGAGGAGAGGAACACTGTTGGGGGAGAAAAGCCCCTTGGGGCTGTTTCGATGAATTCTTTCTCTCTCCCCACCAAGCCTCACTCCGGGTCTCAGCTTCCCAGGGGAAGCCGTGACTTTGTTGCTGGGGCTTGGCTCGACTCCTGAGCAGCCCTGGGAGCCGCTGCCCGGCCCTGGCAGGTCTCAGCGTCCCGGTTCCCAGCGGCGTGTCTGGGCTGGGAGCGCCGCGGGGCTCAGCCCCCGGGGGCTCCGCCGCTCCGGAGCGCTCTGGCAGCAGCTCCGGCACAAGCGCAGCGCTGGCCCTGCCCCAGCGCACGCTGTTTCCTCCCGGCAGGCCAGCCAAGAGGAGTCAGCTGAGGACAGCAGCCGGGCCGGCAGCGCAGGCAGTGTGGGGAAGGGGTGACGGAGGGCTGGGGTCGGTGCTGGGCACTGCCAGGGAGAAGCCCCGTGGAGGGGCAGTGGGAATTTGGAAATTGCTGCCGTGGCTCCTGCTGCTGGCTGCGCCGCTCGTCTCTTCCACCAGGTTTTGGGGTGTCTCTGGTTCCATTCTTTGCCAGTGTCCATCAGCAGCCCCTGGAATTTGGGGCTTTCCCCTAATTTCAGAACTCCCGCACTGTCAGACACAAACAACCCATTCCCTCCAAAGTATCCCTCTTGCACAACTAGCACTAAATTTTCCTCCCAGCTTCCAAGTTTCCCCTGTTGCCTCAAGCAATGTCATCTCCATCCCTCAAGTCCCTCATTCCCACTGAGGTGACAGAGGCTTCACTGTCCTCCTCTCCTTTATTCCCAGGAGCAGGGGCTGAACAGAGGTGACTCCTCCTGCCCCGTGCTCCTGCCTGCCAGTGTTTGAAGCCACTGCTCCCATGGCAGGAGTGCCCTAGCGTCAGCCGTGTGCCAGAGCTGTTCCCCTCAGAGGAGGGCAGGGATGGAGGCTCTGAAAGCTTTAGGTTCACCTCTGCACTGCCACCCAGACCCCGCTGCCTGCGGTGATGCTTTGGCTCAAGTGGGCCAGTTTAGATGTCATTTGTAACTAGCACGTGGATAATGTTTCAATTTAATTAATGAATCTTTCACTGCAGAATGCTGCCTCGGGCCTGGTGAGCTGCTCACTGAAGAGGCTGCAGACAAAAAGAGCATTGATGAAATATTTCACCATTTCAAAGGAAAATTTGGGGGATTTTTTTGTTCTAGTATGGAACTGGATTGTATTTCAGGGCTGAACACATAAAGCAAATCCAGCCATTGCATTTCAGGCTGAAACAGGCTTCTTTGAATCCAAGTTATTAGGAATTTAGTTTTGATTTTGGGGATAGAAATCACAGAGGTACTGGGTTTAGGTAAAGCTGATATGCATCAGGCTTTTAGGTCCATTGGAATTGCTTAGGGAAGGTGTTTCCCAGTCCCAGAGGTGCTCCAGTGCTGGATCTGGGGGACTTCAGCCTGAACAGGTGGGGAGTTGTGTGGTGGCTTCAGGAAGGTCCCCACAGGTGCAGATGGAGGTGACACCAACAGCAGGGGCTGCAGGGCCAAAACCACCCCACTGCTGTCATGTCTCAATCCAGGGGGAAGCGAAGAGCAGTCAGGCACACAAACAAAGAGCAAGATTGGACTGAAGAAGCAGCAGTGACAATATGAGCTCCCCTGGGGGGGTTGCATGAGAACATCCTCTGGATCAGCATCACCTCCACGAGACAGAGGTGTTCAGGTGGCATTTGTGAGGGTAAATATTCTGCCAGGGAAGGGCCGGCCCAGCCCCTGCGGAGCTGGGGTGCGAGGAGCAGACAGTGCCCGTGGGAGGAGGCGTCTGCCCCGGGCAGCAGCGGGGCTGCCTGGCGGAGGCATGGGGCTGCTGCCTCGCCCTGCCATCCCTGCTGGAGCTGCTTTTCCTCGCAGCACTTCACAACTCAGCACTCCCGAGTTAATTAGAGAACCATCTGCCCCTTCTCGCACATCGTAAAAGCGTGTTTAAAGCCGGGCGATAAAAGGGAGCATTAGTCTGGGTCACTGCAGGCTCCGATCCCGATCCCAGCGCACCCCGCCCGCCGCGCTCCCCGGCCCGCTCTCAGACCAGGTGGGAACGATGTTCGAGTCCATCTGAACTTGCTCTGCTGCCAGCTTCCTTGAGAGACTCCCAAGAATTTCACAGCTCTCTCTCAGGCACGCTTTGTTCTCTAGCAGTCTCCTACAGCCTGTCCCTGCTTAACTCTCCGGGCTCCCTCTCTCTCCGGGTGCTGATTTTCCGTTTCCCAAAGGAAACTTGGGACCTTGCCTGGTGCCAGCTCGTGATAGCGGCCAGCAGGTCTGTCCCTGGTCTTTGGCTTCAGGCTTTTCCAGGTGGCCATGGACAGTGCAGCCCCTGTTCCCTCCCTGGGGCACGCAGGGTGCAGGGCATGCCCCGAGAATGGCTTTGGGTACATCCTGGGGGACACAGGACATGGGACAGCGAGCACACAAGGACAGCTGGTCCAGCTGCACTCATGCCCGTCACTGTAAATATCCAGAGATCTCCTCTTCCCTCGCCTCTGCCTGGAGGACATGTTTCCCTCCCATCCTGGTGTGCAGGGCAGAACAGCTCACCAGATGTTTCATGTTAAAAATTCCCTTTTCCTCCTTTCTGCTTTCTTTAAAGAGTCTCAGACGGGGAGGTGAGGACCCTGTCTGCTCTGCTGAGGACCACCTAATCTGATCAGGTCCCTTCTGGCACGAGGCACATCCAGGCTGCCATAAACTCCACATTTGAATATTGAGATGGAGTGCAGCCCTGGGCACGGAGCCACGGAGCAAATCGGGTGAGCAGAGAGCCGTGGAGCTGCAGAACCAGAGCCTGCAGCATCCTGCAAGCCCACGGGGCTGTTTCCAGAAGTCCAGGGTTGTGGAGAGTCACCTGTGTTGTGGGACTGTGTGGCCTGAGGAAGTGACTGGGAGTGGGGACCTGCTGACCATCTGCACAGGGATCTAAACTGAGGGGAAAACCCTTTCAGATGCTGCCCAAGGGAACGTGTGTGCCAGCCCAGCTGAACAGACCCTGGAGAGGGTCCACCACTGGCCACGCAGATCTCTGTCCTCGATGGGGAGATGGGAACATCCTGCTGGTCAATGGTCCAGGAACCTGGGATTGGAGAAGAGAGATAGCTCTGAGAAGAGCACGTTCAGTGGATGAAGAGAGGGAAAGTCACTGAATCAGAGTGGCTGAGGTTGGCCAGGACTCTGCAGGTCATCTCCAGCCCCCTGCTTGGGCAGGGACGCCTGGAGCCACTCACCCATTGATGGTGTCCATTGGACTGTGCCTGTGGCTTGGAACAGCTCTAGGGCCCATTGTAAAGTGGACAGAGGGGAGGAGCTGTACCCTGGGATCCTTCAGGAAGGCTGGGACACCATCCTGTGGTGGGGCCAATCCACCTGGTCCTGTGTGCTGTTCCCAACAGTTCTCTCTCCTGCACGCTTGTGGCACTGTGACTTCCCTTTCCTGTAGCACCAGGTTCGCCACCAGAGTCTGGAAGAACGTCCCCAGTACATCCCCCAGTCTGCTGGGGAGGGCTCTGGGTAGGGGGACCTCAGCCCTGCTCTGCTCCAGGGACAGGGTCAGGGACAGCACCAGTCTTGCTAGGAAGGGCAGGGAATGAGGAACAAGCAGGGCCCCAGCATGTTCCTGGTGTTCTTACAGCCCCTTCTGACATGGATTTCAGAATCTGCAGGACCACTGGTGTCCCAAGCCCCAGCACAGCCGAGGAGGCTTGGGGAGAACTGTACACTCTGTCCCTGCCAGCCTGGCATGGGCCCTGGCTCTGGGGCAGCCCTGGTTTGTTGTGCCTGCCCAGATGCCTGGGACTTGGCTGTCCTGAAGGATGCTGAGCTGTGAGCAGCAGGCCGTGGGCTATTTTTGCTGTGCCCAGACCTTGCCCCCATATTCCTCTTGCCTTGGGCTATGTTTAGACAACTTTGCAGGACATGCTCCCACTCCAAACCCATTTTTCTGCATGACTGAATCCCCACAAGAGAGAGGAGCAGGTGAAAGCCAAGGCAAGGCCACGGGCTCTGTGTGTGCCTGGGCCAGGTGGATGGCACAAGCAGTGTTGGTGCTGGGCTTCCCCGCATTTAGCAGGGTCCACTTGCTCCTCTCCCAGTGGATTTGGGTGCATAATCCATGTCTCACACATGGCATTGCCAGGGCTTGGGGTATCCTATCATGGATGGAGTTCTGCAGGAGGACAGGGAGACTCTGACCACCCCATGTTCCTTGCTCTTGGTGCACCCTTGGAAGAGCTCGATAGAGCTCAGGGACACGGCTGCCTCGAGCACGGGGGCTCTGCTGAGCTCCTGTCTCCTCCTTGGACATCACTGTGGCTCCACAGCCAGGTGTCCAGCTCTCTTTGCTCATGTGGCCTGGGAGAGTGGGGTCACCTTTCAGGGAGATAAGTGTTAAACATTGCCCTTCCTCCCCGGGCTCTGGCATCGCTCATCTCTGCAGTGCCTGAGTAGGGAGGTTGTTCAGTGAGTATGAACATCCTTGAGTGTAATCCACACACAAATGCAAAGTTAAATTGAAACCAGAAGATCCCTTTACCAGCACAATTTATTGCCATTAACCCTTGGGTGACATCAACTGGGCTTCCCCTGCAGTGCCAGCAGGAAATGGCCCACCTGAAACTCCAGCCCTGGCCTGGAGTTTAGTCATGGACAGCTGTGGCCACAGCTGGTGCCTGTGCTGCACCTCCAGCTGCCGAGCCCCATATCCAAAGCCAGGAGTGCGCCAGGAGAAGGTCAGGCTGCTGCTGTGCACAGCTGGAGGTCAGCAGCACCTCAAAGGGGAGATGCCTCTCCCAGTCCACGAGCACACCCTGGGATGGTCTCCTTGTGCACCCAGAAGGGCTCCCTGCTGCCCTGCACCCACCAGGGCCCTCTTTGGAGGAACTGTGAGAAAAACACCTGTCCCAGATAAAGGTCCCAACACACCTTTCTACAAACATTTTGGGGGAATCTGCAGGGGATGCCCAGAGGTTCTGCTCCTCTCTCCAACCTGCCTGTGCCGGGTGCTGGAGCTCAGAGGAGGAGCTTGGATGTGGGGCCACATTCCACCACGTGGGTGCAGAGTCCCCACAGGGACAGGGAGAGGATGGGCAAGGCAAATTATCACCAAAGTGGGCATGGAGCAAGGGGAGAGGGCCGAGGAGAGGAGGGGAGAGGGAGCTGGGGTACAGCTGGGCCATAGCAAGCTGTGCCGAGGACAGAGCACTGGGCTGTGCCTGAGGAGGGAGCATGGGACAACCCCATGTGTGCAGTGTAAGGCAGGGCCACATCTGGGACAATTTCATGTTTGCAGTGTAAAGCAGGGCCACACCAGCCTGTGCTCGTCCACCTGCTGCCCCAGGCCAACCACGCCTGTTCCCCTCCTGTGATGTCCTCCTTCCCTGCAGTCCCTGCCCTCTTCTCTCCCAGTTGCTCCATCCCTCAGGTGTTTCCCCGCTAGCCAGGTATCATCACCCCAGCCTGGTCACCAGAGCCAAGCTGGGACCATGCCATGGGGTTTTCCCCCTCTGCTCTATGCAAACCTCTCTTTGCATCCCAAAACCAGCCTGGGGACAGGATTTCTCCGAGGCTCTGAGCTTTCCCTGCCACGTTCGCGCCAGCAGCCACACGGGATGTTGGCAGGAGGCAGAGTGACCTCAGAGACGCGGAGCTGGTCCGAGCTCTCCCGATCCAGGGAGCACAGGCAGCTGCCAGCAGGAGCCAAGGTGCACAAGGGGAAGGCTTAGGACATGGTTGGCAGGGCCACGGCCACCCCTGCTCCAAGAACTACAGAAATATGTAAATGAGAAACTCAGCCCCTTATTTATGAGACTTCATGATCCATTTTTCATTTGAGGAATGTGAACGAACGAAAATATGAAATATTTCTCTGATGACACAGTTTCCACCCAAGAAAGCACATTCCTTGGAGGCGATGTGCATGTGCACGGGGGCCACACGGGACCAGGCCTGGGCCCTGGGGCAAGCTGGGCTTCACAAGAGGTGGAGGCTGCAGGGCCAAGCCCAAGGTGGGACAGCAGTGAAAGTCTTGGTGAACTGGAAATCCCTTCTGGGGTGCTGGAAGGGCCAGAGCTGAGGGCAAGGGACAGAGCTCAGCTGGTCCAAGGAGGGAGGAGGAGGTTGCACCTCATTTACAAGCAGAGCAAGGATTCATCTCACTTCTGTGCACTGAGAACAGATCTCCTCCTCCCAACATCTACAAAATCCTGTCTCTGGTGGAGCCTGGAGTTCCTGAGGATGTCCAAGTGTTCCCATTTATTACCTTAACAGCCAAAATTCATTACTCAGCTGGCTCCTTCAGGATGGCCTTTCCAAGGTCAGTGTTTCCATGTCCTTCATGAGCCCCAGGGGAAAAATCCACACTAATAAAATCTATGGATTCAGTATCCACACGATGTCATGGGCCAGACCTCACTGCCTCCCAGCAGCATCAGTACCATAGACCAAGCACCCTCCATGTTATGGTCCTGCCTCTTCCCACATTTCATTCATGGAAAGTTTGTTCTAGCCCTTACCTTCTCCTGGCCCTGAGGCACCAGAGGTGTTCTCCACCAGCCTGAGTCCTTCTGTGCCTCTTCCAGCAGCATCCCCCAGCAGAGCCCTGCAAGCGGTATCCCCCTGGCTCTGCAAGGAGTTCCTCCAGTCCCCTGAGTCAGGGACAGGAGACTCCTGGGGCTCCAAAGAGACCTGTCCCAATGCTAGTGGTGGCTGAGGAGCCCCTACCCCTGCTGGCCCCTCCAACCCACACTGACTTGTTCCCATGCTGAGCTGGAGCCAGTTCCTGTAGCATCAGGGTGGGTGGGCTGAGACCACCACTGGGTTTGGTTTCCTGGGGACATCGCCATGAGCCACCCTGTGATGACTGAGTTGATGTCACCAGAAATGTGATGTATTTAGGGTGGTCCCATCCTGAGATCACATTTGACCTCCCTTTTCTCTTCTCACACTGACCCCTTTCCTTTACTGACCTGCCACAGAGTCTGTCACTATTTGCACCTTCCCAAGGTCCACCTCAGCTTGACTTCTGGCAGTTCTCATTTCCACTCGGCACTTCTACCTCCTCAGATGCACTTTTCCCTGAAGATTTGCCTGGTCTCTCTGAGCTCTGCTCATCCTCACTGTGATTTGAATGGGCAAACCATTGTTGAGAGAGTTTTGTACCTTTTGTACCTTTGCCTTGAAACCACAAAGTTTTGTACCTTTGCCTTGAAAATCCTGTCATCCTCCAGCACTTTCAGCCTCTGGGCTCTTCAGTTCAGTTGACTTGAATCCCTAAAAATCTCCCAATACGGGAAAGAGGAATCCTCCACCTGCACTGCTGATCTGGCAGGGGTTATTCTTCAGTCTGTTTTAGATGAATCCTGCGTGGCCAACGTGCACATTCCACAACTGGCTTCTCCATCGTGTTCCCCTGACAGCAAAGTCCAAGTCTAAAATAGTAAATTCTGGAGCCATCTATCAGCTGCCACATCCCAGAATAGCCAGTAGCATTTGCTCTCCAATCTATATCTGGAAGTGAAAGGCTCCCTGGGTGACAGCAAGATTTATGAGTAGTTGTGATCACGGGACATGTGCAGACCGCCCGCTCCGGGGCCTAAAAAGGACTTGGGCACAACCAATGGAAGAAGCCCCCCAGGACTGTGCTGGGCCCCTGTTCCACGGCCCCTTGAACCCAGCTCAGCAAGGACATCCCTCCACAGGGTCCCCAGGGGATGGGGACAGATCCCAGCCCACCCACCACTTTTCCTCCATGATGTCTTCAGTGGCTCCAGCAGCCTCCAAGTGGACTTGAGCACTACCAGGAACTTCTGTCCACAGCCTCCTTTTTCCAGGCTGCAGATCACAGTCTGGAGGCAGCTGCAGTGCTCTGGAGGTGCCCTTTTCTCTCCACCTGCAGCCAAAGTCAGTCAAACCTCATCACATCGACCCTCAAAGCCCTTTAATCTGACCAGGACTCCGGAACATCCCCACTGATAGATCAGTTTTCTGCATGGCACTCCCCATCTCAGGGGTCCTCACTCATCCCTCAGGTCCTCTCACATACCAGGTGTCCTGTGAGGAACTCCATGGGCTCCTGCCACAGCACACACCTCTCTTCATGGGTTGGCCTCAGTCACATTTCTTGATGGGCCCTGTCCTCCCCTTAAGCCCAGTTCTGCGAGCCCCTCATCTGCTTGAGCTGGGTCCTTGGTTGACCACGCTTTGAGCAGGAACCTGGGGGTGACTCCAGTCACAGCCATTTTTACCCTCACAAATTTGTCCCATGCCCAGCTCTACTCTTGATGGGACTTTGGGTTGGGATGGCCATAAAAAGTGACGTGCTGGGATGAGCCCTGTCCTCACCAGGACGGGAAGGGACTGGAGCACATGGTGCCTGAGGGGACAATGAGGGATTCATCAGTAAGGGACTCTCTGATTGCTGTTTTCAGCTGCCTAATGAGTTACAAAGACAGAGCCAGACTCTTCTCAGGGATGTGAGAAGGATCCAGGGGCAGCTGGCACAAGTTGTAATGAGGGAAAATCCAGCATAAGGTGAAGAAAAAGAAAGATTTGCACAGCAAGGGTGAAAATCCTCTTTGGAGATGTTCACAACTGGCCTGGACAAAGCCCAAAGCCACCTGGTCTCTCCTTGGAGCTGGCTGTGCTGTGAGGCAGCAATCCCTCCCTGCCTGCTACTCCATGCCATACTACGATGTCCTGCAATGCATGGTCCTGGCCTTCATTCCAATTAAAGGAACTTTTTTCTCCAAATATAAACAGCCTGCTCCTTTCAGGGAAATCTGCTGGCCTCTCTTCAGAGCCAGGGAGCCACATCGCTGGTTATAGCCTGGCCATTGATTTATTGGTGTGACCACGGCCAAGTTGGACAGCGTCGCCGTGCCGAGATCCAGCATCCTCGAAAGGCAGGAGAAACCCAGGCTATCAGCTTGTCCATCTCATCCTAATCCAGCGTAGGGCCTTCACAAGCATCAGCATAATCAGCTCACAGATGAAAGCCACTGGGGGAGTGCATCCATCATTGTTAGGCTGATTAGAGCTAATTCACATGTCTGTTTTTGAGAGATTGTCTTTTTCTCTGCCTCGCTTCCTGTTTGCAAGCAGACTGCAGCAGTCTTTAATTAATTGTGGCTTCAAATTATGCAGGCACTTCTCAGGGAATAAATAAATCTTCCCTGAGTGAACAGGGCAGGGAAGGCACAAGTCGGAGGGGAGCGAGGGAAGTCTCTGTGGGCAGAGCTGTGCCTCTGTCCCAAAGCCTTGCCCTGTGCCAAGGCCCGGGGCTGACCTCCATCCCTTTGGAGCAGAGCTCTCCTGTTCCTGGGCCGTTCCAAGGGCTGCTCCCTCTCTCTCTCGTGCACAGCCTGTACAAAGCATCTGCAGCCCAATCCTGATGTGCCCAAGGAATCCAAGTGAGTTTTCCTTGGGAATTACTTTCACTACTTGCTCCGCTGTTGCTGTCAGAGCGCCATGAGAATTGATTGCCATAATGATGGTTGAAATCCAGTTTCCCTTCTAAGCTTTTTTTCATGTTATTTAGAGCTCAAATCAACTCTTTTTTGGTTGAAAGTTTCAACTCTTGGGTTCAAGCCAAAAGCGAATTTTTCAAGAAATTGGAACCGACTGGGTTCAGTCATTTCTGAGTCACACACATGGAAAAATACACATTTCCCCCTCGTGCTCCACGGAGATACTTTGGACATGTACGACTCAAAACCAGTTGGAACAAGAGACTTCAGACTTGGCTTGTTTGAGAGTCCATGCTGAGGTGTAAAAATCACGCCAGGTTTGGAGAAGCTCACGTTGGCATTTCCACAGTTCCCTCCCCAAAAGAGCCGTTGAGTGGTGTGCAGTGGGCAAGAAGACACTGTTCTCTCCCCTGTTGCTTTACATCGCCCTCTCCAATGGAATAATCCTGGGGGATTAGCATTTAAAGTAATGAATGTTTAAAGTTAGCAAGAGAAGAATTCCAGCAATGTTCAATTCTTCCTAAGCCCCTTAAATGGAGCCGAGCTGAGGGGGCCTCGAGCAGGGAGACATCAGTCAGCTCCTGAGGTCCAACGGAGCAAACACAGGCAATAGGCCCTTCCTCGCTCCAGGACAGACACAGGGACTGTCACCCCAAGTGGCTGAGCAGCTGGGACGATGCTGGTGTCACCACCCCGAGGCAGTTGGGAGCCCTTTGCTCCATGGCATTTCCAAGGGTTCCGTGTGACTCCCTGGGACTGAAGTGTGGCAGAGGCAGGGGCAGAAGCCAAAGTCTCAGCCACCAAACCTTTAACCACAACTCCCTTCCTTTTTCCCTAAATGAATCGTGTCAAGACCACATGAATCTCACTGCTGGAATTTTCTGCCTTTCCCTCCTTGAGGCAGGAAATGGACATGGAATGAGGAGTCACCACGAGACACTCCCAGGACAAGCAACTCCCAGGACAAGTAAGCACACTTGGCCAGATGGGTGGTGTGTGTTTGCCAGCAAATCTGCCCCTTTTGTGCCCAAAATATCAGCTGGGGGAATTAGTTTTCACCCCAGCCCACAGCTGTGGGGCATCTACAGGTGTATGGCTGTGCCAGAGGGGTTTCCCTAAGGAGATGGCCAAGGAAGACTCTAGGTTAGAGGATTTCCCAAAAGGCCCATGTTTGAAAGCAGGTTCCTGGGCTCAGGATGTCCAGGATGCCCAGGATGTTCGGGATGCCCAGAGTGCTCAGGTTGCCCAGCATGTCCAAGGTGCTCAGGGTGTTCAGGATGCCCAGAGTGCTTAGGTTTCCCAACATGTCCGAGGCACTCAGGGTGCCCAGGATGCTAAGGATGCCCAGGATGCTCAGGTTGCCCAGCATGCTAAGGATGCCCAGGATGCTCAGGTTGCCCAGCATGTCCAAGGTGCTTGGGGTGCCCAGGGTGTTTGGGGTGCTCAGGGAGCAGCAGGAGGGCTGTGGCCAGATGAGCCCCATGGCCTGCCCAGTCCCCCATCCCTGTGGGGTGGGTGGTGTGGGGCAGGGAGGCGCCTGCCCAGGACAAGCACTGCAGTTCCTGGGGACCAGGGTTGTGATAAGCTGAGTATTTCACACCCTTCCCTCCGAAGGAAGGGTGGAAGTGGCAGGGAGAGGCCAGGAGATGCAGAAGGGGCCAGGAGAGGAAATCAGCAGCATGAGTCATTGCAGCTGATGGGCAGGATACTCACAGGAAACGCCTTTTCCCCTGGATAAGGTGCAAGGGACAAGCTGGCACCGGGTCCAGGGCACAGGTTGTCCCCAGCTGGGTGCAGGGCACACGTGCGAGGAGGGGAAGCTGGCAGAGGCTTTACTCGGCTGTTTGTTCAGCTCCTGCTGTCCTGCCCCAGGGCTGGGGGGTTCCCTGCAGTGTCCCCGTGCCCCCCAGCAGCCCCATGGCCAGAGGACACCTTCAGCCCTGCTCTGCAGATTGTACAAGTCTGGGAAGGCCGGGGCTCTTCCCCTGTGTGCCCTGGTTTGGGAAGGCAGGAGGGTGATGGTGATGGCCCAGAAGAGCTGGACAATCATGGAATGGTTTAGGTTGGAAGGGAACTTAACATTCATCTCATTCCACTATCCCAGGGTGCTCTAAGCCCCATCCAGCCTGGCCTTGGACACTTCCAGGGATCTAGGGGCAGCCACAGGTTCCCTACGCACCCTGTGCTGGGGCCCTACCACCCTCATAGGGAGGATTTTTTTTTTAATATCCAATCTAAAACTACTCTCTGTCAATTTGAATCTGTTCCCCCTTGTCTTATCACTCCAGGCCCTCATAAATCGTCTCTCTTCATCTGTTCTTCCAGTTCCCTTCAGGAACTGGAAGGCCACAATGAGGTAATCATGAATCCTGCTCTTCTCCAGGCTGAATGATCCCACCTCTCCCAGCCTTTCCTCAGAGCAGAGCTGCTCCATCCCTCTGATCAACTTGGTGCCTCCTCTGGACTCGCTCCAACAGCTCCATGTCTTTCCTTCTGTCCTTCCCAGCAGACAGAAAGGACAGTGTCCTCTGACTTCCCCAAAACACCTCCTGCAAAATGATGGAACTGATGTTTCAGAGCAGGTTGTGGAAATCCTGCCCAGTGGGTCACCCCAGACAAGCCCTGGAGAACGGAGCAAGGCAGTCCCGATGTGGAAGGAGAGCAGATCGTGCTGCCCATCAGGGCTCTGCAGCCCCTCTGTCGTGGACAGGCACCTTCCCCAAGGGCTGGGGCCACACAGGGTCCCACAAGCTGTGGACACCCTCTGGCTGAGCCCCTGGATGGTGACAAGGGCCCTGAGTGAGCAAATGTGGCAGCCACGAAAATGTCCCAGACACCATACGGGGCCAGCTTGGGGTTGGCCTGGCCTTGGCAGGACTGAGCCTTCCCAACCTGCTCCCTTGAGCTGTTGAGTGGCTTTGGGCCACTGCACAGGACATGCCTGGCACTGAGATGGAAATCCAGGCTTTGGCATGAGCAGGGGGTAAAGGCAGGCAGGGAGGGGAGATGGGAATGGTGCATAATGCCAGCACAGTGACCCTGGGAGTGTGGAATCAGCCACGGCTTGCCTGGCTGTGGAACTTCTCCACTGCTCCACCCCACTTCATTCCACACCCCATCATCTCCAGACAAAAGCACCTCCTGCAGCTCCCTGGCCAGGACAGAAACCCTGTCCCAGCTCCCATGGGGTGGGGAAGGCATGATGGAAAAAAATGTGGGCAGAGCAGAGGAGATCAGGGGGAGGAAGTAGATGGCCCAGGCTGGGACTGGGGCAGAGCTGGTGCCCACACCAATGCCCAGGGATGCCCACAGGATCCAAGAGGAATGGCACAGGGTCCAGGAGGCTCCAGGTGCTCTGCCATCTCACCCTGCCCCAGCCCTGAGTCTGGGCACTTCCACACTGGCAGAGCTGCTCTGGCTGCTTTGCTCTGACTGCTTTTCCCTATGTTTAACCTGACTTTCCCCCACTAGAACTTAAGCCCATTTGATATCCTGTCTGCCACAAGAGGAGAACAGTCTGTTCCTTTCCCTCTGGAGCTGTTTTACATCTTTGAAAGGACCAGCATGGCCGCCCTTGCCAAGGCTCTGTGAGCGCCATCCCGATCCCATTGACAGTGCCCTCTGCCATGTGTTCCTTGCCCTGCCATGAGCAGAGGCAGCGCGGGCAGCACGGGCAGGGCCCTGGCAGCCGTCCCACACTGCAGCCTCACTGCCATGGGCGTGGGTCACTCCAACTGAGCCTGGCGTGGGTGCTCAGAGTCCCACACCCACCCCGGGGAGGGCACGGAGGGGTTTGCTGGAGAACCCCAAGCACGTCACTAATGGCATGGAACGGCTCGAATTCCCCACGGCCGCCGAAGCCGGGCTGGGAGCGAGCAGCCGAGCTCTGCGGTCCCTGCCGTCACGGGGCAGCCCCGGCACCGGCGGGGGGTGGGGCAGGGATGCTGAACCCAACAGCCACCGGGAGCAGCCCCTGGACCCAACGGCTCTCCTGGAACCTGGGGTCAAGAGCTGGCCTAGGTGTCAGAGCTCCAGGCGAGGGCACAGCCAGGGATGTCCCTGTGCCACCTCAGGGATGTCCCCGTGCCACCACAGGGCTGTCTGTCCCCGTGCCACCGGCTGCAGCCCTGCTCGCTGGCCTCCCTGCACAGTGCCAGGGGACAGGGCTGGGACGAGGCAGAGCAGGGCCAGGCTGGGGCCGGGCGGGGGAAATGCAGGCACTATCCTTACGGCTTTTGGTCTTTTTCCATCCCAGGGTTTTGGGGTGAGGGGTGTTTTATATCTCGATTTTTTTGGAAGGGTTTTGGTTTGATTTCCTCCTCCGCCAAGCACTAAGCAATCACTCGTTCCCCCCTTGGCAGGAGCTGCCTGTCTCGTGGTGTTGACCTTGGCTGGGTTTTCTTTGTGACTGGAGCAGACTCACACCATAAATTCCCTGTCTTCTAGGAATCCAGCATGGGAAAGAAAAGAAACGCAAAAGAGAAACGTGGATTAAAATATTTTGCATCTTAGCACATAACAAAGGGGGGTTGGCATCAAGCAGCAGATGACTTCCTCGAGCTGAGAGGTGTTCCATGGACACCCCAGACAGGTTCGGGTGCATGTCTGTCATGGCTGTGGGGCCAGGAGCTGCCCTGTCCCGAGGCAGAGCCATGGCAGGGGTGGCACTGTCCTCAGGCACACACGAAGATGAGCATCGAGCACTGCTACCTCTCATGCCCCCATCACAGGCCCCGCTGGTGTTTGGGGCAGTGGAGAGCTGCTCCAGGTGCATGGGGTGGGATGGGAGCCCAGAAGGGAGGCTGAAGTTTTGTAGGAGAGGGAAGTGTTGCTGGGGCAGGGGCAGGGATTGGGGTTACAGGTAGGGTTAAGGTTAGGATTGTGCCCTTGCCAGCACCCAAGCTGGCCCATTGCCCAGAGCACAACAGCCCCCAGGGCTGGGAGCATCCCCTGGCAGTGCCATGGCCAGTATTCCCACAGCTCCCAGGGTGGTCAAAGTCACCATGGCCAGAATTCCCAGAGCATCCTGGTCCCAGGGTGGTCGAAGCCACCTTGCCCGGCCCCAGTGCAGAACCCTCGCCAGTAAAGCCCCGAGGTGCAGCAGCCCACACCCAGTGACTGCTTTCAGTGATTGCTTTCCCAGGCAGGTGAGGTGCAGCATGGCCCCAGTTGGATCCAGCAGAGCTACCTCGGACAGACAAAACACAGCAGTGACTCAGACCCTGCCGTGAGCAGACACAGCCAGCCCAGTGCCCCAGGGGATGGATTTGCAGCACCCGCAGTGTGGGAACAACCCAGGGCAATACCACCCCACAGGCCACATGGTGTGGGGGAGATGGGACTCTTTTTGGGACAAGCCCTGAGCCTGGGATGTCCAGGATCCTGTTGGGTGTGCAGGAGCTCAGAGGAGCCATGGGTGCTGGGGACACTGGGCAGTGGGTGCTGCAGCACGGGGCACCCACTGATGCTGCTGGCACTGCCAAACCCCCGGGGCTGCACAGAGCCAGAGGGGTTTGAAGCCAGTCATGATGCCTGAGCAGCCTGGGGCAAGGTGTCAGGGTGTCCCAAGGGTGACTGTGTCCCCTACATGGAGGGTCAGTACTCCTGCACCCTGCCAGGGCTTGCAGAGCCCATTGGCAGCCTGGTGACTCAAAGCCCCTGCTGTGATCCCTTCCCACTCTGCTCTCCGCTGGATTTTAGCTGAGTACATCCAGCAGGGAGAGGACAGGGACACCTGAAGGTCCCCCAGGAATGGAAGGGCACGGTGACAGGTCGCTGGCAGCTTGAGAACTGACAGGCGATAAAATCCTTATTTCCACATAGGGGAGAGAGGCTCGCAGTGTATCCCTGTGCCCAGGAACTCTGCGGAGCTGGGAATGCAGGACAGGCAGGCTCATCCTCAGGAGAGGTCCCAGGGGCCTGAGGTCTGTGACGTGATGGGGAGAGGAGTGGTGCCATGCTCGGGGAGCAGCTTCACATCTCCCGTGCTCTGGGAACGCCAAGGCACCGTGTATGTGACACTGGAAAAGGGCCCCATTTCCCAGAACTGTAACCTGCTCTAAGCCCAAGCAGCTGGAAGGAGGCCCTGAGGCCCCCAGGCATGAGCGATGCTTCTCATCTCTCCTCAAACACTTGAGAGCCGCCACTGCCACTGCCCAGCCTCGGCACAGCTCATTCCTGCTTCCCAGAGCTCCCCGGGACCGGGGAGAGCCCTTGACACTGAACAAAGCCTCCAAAAGGGCTGGAAGGAAAAAGGAAATTGATAAGGAATGTGAAGCAAAAGGGTCACACAGAAAAATCCATGGGTAGCAAATCATAGAATCAATGGAATGGTTTGGGTTGGGGGGAACTTAAATCCCATCTCAACCCACCCCTGCTGTGGGCAGGGACCCCTTCCACTGTCCCAGGCTGCTCCAAGCCCTGTCCAACCTGGCCTTGGGTACTTCCAGGGATCCAGGGGCAGCCACAGCTTCTCTGGGCAACCTAATCACAGAATCCTAAGTTGGAAGGGACTCACAAGGATCAAGTCCAACTCCTGGTCCTGCACAGGAGGCTGGGTGAGAATTCCCTTGGGAGCACATCATGAGAGGGCACAACCAGGAATGGTGGAGGAAGTTCCTTTTTTGGGGCCTGCAGGTGCAAACCCCTGTGCTGGGTGTCCCTCTGTGTCACACATTCTGCACCCCTGCCAGGGGCTGTGCCCTGCTCTCCACTCCCAGCGCCCATCCAAGAGGGCAGGCAGCAGAAACAGCAGGATGTCATCCCACCCCGTCCTCATGATGGGGAAATGGGGAAAAATGGGAAACCTGAGTTACACCAAAATGCTGAAGGGTAGTGATGGCCCAGGAAATGGAGTGACAGCTCCGTGAGCCTGACACAAGACAGGCAGGGTGAGGATTTGGAGCAGGGTCTCTCTGCCAGTGTGTGTGGCTCTCCCACAGCTCTGCACCACTGATGCTTTGGGCACTGAGGCCTTGGGGACAAATCAGTACCTGGAACTGTGGCATTCCTGCCAAAGACCTGCTGGGAACTGTGGATGCAGTGTAACAACCTCACCGCTGCCCCATGTCGTGGGCAGGGAGTGGCTCTGGGGCATCCTGGCATGGGAGGCAACAGCACCTGTGGTTGCCCTCACCAAAGCTTTTATCCATGTCCCATCAGAACGCGGCTGTGGTGGGAGGAGAGGGAAGGAGAATGTGAAACAGGGGCACAGCAGTCCTAGGGAAAGGGCTGGGAGGGGCACACGGGGGTGACTGGGCAGCACCAGGACCCCCCCGCCCACAGGTAGGGCTGCTGAGGGAGCCTCTGAGGGGAGACACTGAGGGATGGGGAAGGGAGATTTGATCCCAGACCATGCAGGGAAGGAAATCGGGACAGCAGAGGCTCTGGGCTCTGCAAAGCAGTGATGGGAGGAGGGAGGTGAAGGATTAAATGGGACCAAGGGGAGTGGGGGTGATATGAATGGTGCCCTTGAGCATCGCCCTCACACAGCTGTGCAGAGACCCTGAGCCCCTCTGGAGCAGCAGCTACGAGATCCTCCAGCAGCATCAGCTGCCCGGGCAGCTCAGCTGGGATGCACACAGTGATTCATTTCCTCTCAGCTTCCCAAGAATGACTCCCCAGGGCGGTCTCTGTGGCCGTGGAGCAGGGCTGGGCAGCGCAGGCGGGAGCAGAGAGGTCCCGTGGGAGGGTGGCCAGGACACCACTCCCCCTGGCCGTGGCAGGGTGTCCATGTCCTGGTGCCCCAAGCTGCAGCCACAGGTTGAATGCCGGCCTGGGAAGAGCTCCTGAGGGACCCATTCCATTCCTGCTACCACAGGCACCCACCCGGGTAAATCCTCCCCATAAATTTTTCAAGCTCCATCTTGAAACCAGTTGGGCTATTTGCAGTTCTGGCCACGTGCCAGGGTTTGTAGTTCACCAGAAATGTCGTGTTTGTTTGTTTTTTTAATCTGGGCTGGGGCCAAACTGGATCCACACCAGGGTTTTTTGAAGTTTCCGGTGCACCACAGCCTTCCCAGCCCCACAGCTGCTCTGTATATTGAAGCCTTCAGCTCCTTCCTGGCTCCAGCAGGAGCGTGATGGGACCTCAGCTCTGACAGCACCCAGGGCTCTGAGCATCATCCCAGGGGTGCTCCAGGTGACTCTCCCCGGAGCCCACCACAGGCCCACCAAGGGGCTCCCCTTCCATGGTGACATAGAGGTGCTGAAGCCTTTGAAGATGATTTCTCACCAGGCTGTTAGGCCGCAGGTTTTGGCTCAGTGTGGGGTTGCCTTTGCTGACCCCAGCAGAGGCTGTCCCAGGGTTGCCTTTAGCAAGGAGGGGACGGTTCCTCTCGCTGCAGTGTAACCACGTTCACGGCCAGCTGATAGCCATCTGCTCCTCTGCCAGCATGTTCCTCCAGCCTAAATAGCTCTGATCCCTCCTGCTGTTTACTCCCAGATGTATTTATAGACCAGCTCTCTCCCAGCCTTCATTTTCCTAGACTAAACAAGCCCGGCACTTTCATGCTTCTCTCCTAAAACCAACTCTCCTTCCACCCGCCTGTCCCTCCTCTGCCCACAGAGCCCCTTTCAGTGCCTGTGCATGAGCAGGGCTGGGGCAAGGCCAGCTCTTGGCAGTGCCCCCTCGATGGCACGAGGATAAGCCAGTCCCCACTGTGACCACTCTGCCAACAGTGCTTGTCCTTTACGAGGCCACGGTGGCAACTCCTGTGTTCCCACACTGCTTTTCCATTCCTCTTTCACCTTTCATGGACTCCTCTGGGGGGCTGTGCAGGTGCCGGACCTTGCCCTAATATTTCTCCCAGCCCAGCCCTTCCAGGCTATTTTGCTCATTCTCTGTGTCTGTGATGTTGGCCTGTGTCAAAGGTAGAGTGGCAGCAGGACCAGGGCAGTTCCCATGCCCCTGTGCTGGCACTGTTGAGGCCCCTCAAGTCCTGTGTCCAGTCCAGGGCCCCTCAGGACCAGAAAGGGGCTGGAGCGTGTCCAGGGAAGGGAATGGAGCTGGGAAGGGGCTGGAGCCCCAGAAGCAGCTGAGGGAGCTGGGAAAGGGGCTCAGCCTGGAGAAAAGGAGTCTCAGGGGGTCCCTTGTGGCTCTGCACAACTCCCTGACAGGAAGGGGCAGCTGGGGGGGTCGGGCTCTGCTCCCAGGGCACAGGGACAGGAGGAGAGGGAACGGCCTCAGGCTGGGCCAGGGGAGGCTCAGGTTGGACACCAGCAGGAATTTCCCCATGGAAAGGGTGGTCAGGCATTGGAACTGCCCAGGGAGATTTGGAGTTCCCATCCCTGGAGGTGACCAAGGAAGGCCTGGAGGTGCCCAAGGAAGGCCTGGAGGTGGCACTCAGAGCTCTGGGCTGGGGACAAGGTGGGGATTGGGCATAAGGTTGGACTCGATGATCCTGGGAGTCTTTTCCAACCTCAAAGATTCCATTAGTCTGTGATTCTCTGTGTTTGTTATCTCTCCTGTTTGGCACTCCAGCAAGTTCCATCAGCAAGGCCACAGTCTCTGGACCAGTTCTAGCACCTGCCTTCAATCCACAGCTCATCCTCCAGCACATTCTCTCACTGCCCTCCCTCCCAGTTCCTCCCCATCCAAAAGCCCAGCCTCTGTCCCTGTTTCCCCAACTTTCCGCTCTATTTCCATGCAGCTCTTTCCCATCCCCTTTGCCAAATGAGGGGCAGGTGGACAAAACCTGGCAGCAGCCCCAGCAGCTGCACCAAGCACATCTGTGGTGCTGCAGGGGAGCGTGGGCAGCCTCCTGGAGTGGCTGTTCCCGGGCTCCAGGGGACACCAGGCACCTCTGTGGCCACGGGCGATGGAGGAGCTCCTGCTCCCAGCCCCCACTGCAGACACAGGGCTCCAAACACTGGGGACTGACTCCTGATATCCATTGGCCCCTGTCAGCTGGGAGGACACTGATGCCTCTGGTCCAGCCATCCTCAAGGTCCCTGTCTGGAGCTCAGCAGCCACGGAGGGAGCAGTGGGCTGCTTTGCTGTGGTGGTGAGGAGACCAAGGGCAGCAGTAAAATACCCTTCAGTCCATTTATCAGCTGGTTTAGCCCAGATCCTCCAGCCAGGTCCTGGCAGGATGCATTTTTAAAGGAAAGTTGCTCCTGGTGTAATCAAAGCCTGAGAAGGTCAGGTTGGGGTTTCTGAAGGCTCAGGATATTACACACAATCCCAGAACGGCTGAGTTTGTAAGGAATCACTGGAGCTCACCAGTCCAACTCCCCCTTGCTCAGGCATGGCCATCCCAGAGTACAGGGCACAGCACTGTGTCCATGTGGCTATGGAATATGGGAGGGAGACTCCAGCCCCTCCCTGGACAGCCTGTTCAGGGCTGGGCACTGCCCAGGGCAGAAGTTGTGCCTCCTGGGCAGGGAATTGCTGGGCTCAGTCCCTGCACGTCCCTCTGGTGCCACTGCTGGGCCCCGGAGCAGAGCCTGGGCCCTGCTCTGCCCCTCCCTGCAGGTCTGTGATGATCTCTGCTCCCTCCCCTCCAGCCAGAGAAGTCACATTGCAGAGGTTGTGTCACTCCTGGGGAGAGAGACAGGGCACCCGCAGGGGAACCTCCACACCACAGCTCTTCAGGCCACCAGGGGCTCTCCCTGCCACCTGGGGCTCACCAAAAGCCGCTTGATTTCTGAAGCCAAATGGTTTCTGCCCAGCACGAGGTGGTGGCTGTGTGAACTTCACAGACGAGGTCCCAGCCTGGCCTGAGAGGCTGCAGCAGCCTGAGGCACAAATGTGGTTCAAGGGAGTTCACTGTGAGCGAGAGGGATCAGGGATACTGTCCCAACCAGTAACAGTGCTTGCTCGTCTCAGGAAGAGCCAGTTTCCTAAATCTGAGAACAATTATGACCAAGATTGTCTTGGAGGAAAAATTTAAACAGAACAAAATGGGAACCATGGCTGGGAATCATTCAGAAATACTTTTCAACGAGCCCGAGTGTTGGCCAGAGGCAGCGGAGTCTGGATGATTGCGAGACCCGTCAGACCTCCCTGGACTGGCAGCTCATCCCTGTCCCCCCGGCCAGAGACCTCGGCAGCGCTCCTCACACGGTGCCCATCACTGTTTTCTAGGAAAAGTGGCTCAGAAGAGCCACAGCCAGCAGCTTTGCCCCGGGGCTCACTAAATTGTCTGCCTGACTCCCCACCCTGTTCTGAAGGGAAAGAGTGGAGCTCAGCTCAGCCTCCCTCCATGCCCTCAGGCTTGGGTAAAGTCCTGCTCCTCATTAGGAGAAGCAGCCACAGCAGGGGATTTGTTTTCTCGTGTGTTTTGCCCTCCTTTTTCTCACCCCCGGGGCCTGTCTGTGTTCCTGCTCCCGTCCCAGAGCCCTCCACCTCCTCAGGAGTCCTGAGACACGGCTGGAGTCTGGGGCAGCAGGACACAACCAGCACTGCCCAGGTGTCCCACCTGGCCCAGAGGTTCCCAGCAGAGCTGATCCGTCCCCAGGGACACTTGGCAGCCCCTCGGTGTCACCTCTGTGTGCAGACAGCCCGACCCACTGCTGCAGGGCCATCCTGGGTACTGTGGGATGGACATCGCCCAAGCTACAGGAACAGGCTCCTCTCTAAGCTGAAGACACAAACACAGCAAACACAGGTCCTGTGACAGATGGGAAAATAGACATTTTTAGCTGTCAGCACCTTATGCTGGAAGGAAAACAAGGAGAGACACCACCCCTGTGGAGGATGGTGAAGAGTCAGCTCAGCCAGCTGGGCCATGTGGAGTGGCCACGGTGGGCTCTGGGAAAGATGAAAGCTCTCTGCGCTTCATTTCCACCCCTGCTGAGCTGTGTCTGGGTTATCCCCTGCCTGCGAGAAGCAGGGGCAGCATGATGCCAGTGGGCATCCAGCTGTCGTTCCTTGGAACAGGGGCTGTGCCAGGCAGGGCTTAGACAGGAAACACTCATTTGCTTTGTCAAAAATGTTTATTTTGTTAGGAAAGGACAGAATGTCTTAACTTCACTAATGCAATATAAGAGTTTTGCTCATAAAATTGAATTAATTTCTGTTAGGAAACTCTGCCTCTGCTGCTCTCCATGGCAGCAGCCATATCCTCACATCCAGCTCTTCCCCCCATCACTGCTGCTGGACTTGGATACAGCCAGGCCCCCTCCGTGGGGAGAGGGAGCTGGAGGAGCCCCAGGTGCAGTGGTGATGGCCAAACATTTCCCTCCCAGTGACGGTGCCGTGGCACCAGGACGGGCACAAGGAGCTCCAGATGCTGCTCCAAGGAAGTCGATGGTGGCTGCCAGCACTGCACCATTGTCACTTGTTCCTTATCCGGGTGCAGGAGCAACTCTGGAGCAGGGGGTGCTTCCTGACCATCCATCAGCACTTCCCAGTGCTGCTCCCAGGGAGCTTCAGAGAAACTCACACAGCTCAGAGGCTGGTGGGATCCAGGCAGGGGTGCTGGGGATAGCTCTGAGCACTCAGCCTGGCTACAGCAGAGGAGTCAGCGGCTCCAGAGCACCCTCTCTCTACCTTTCCGTGGGGACAGCAGTGCTGGCACCTGCACCTGAGAGTCTTTCCCCAGGAGCTTGATCACGAGTTGTGCAGCTGCAGCATTTGGTGCCCATGTGTGCTCCTCCAAACCTCGTCCTCTGCAAACGTGGACCAGACACTTGTAGGGAGAGACACCAGGACAGATGTACACAGGAAGGGAAGCTGCAAAGATCTGTATCTCACTCAGCTGCTCCCCAGGGAGTGATTTATTTCGGGTACCCAGATGCAGGTCGACATTCTGATGACACGAGGTTAATCCCAGCTGGGCTTCCTGTGCTGGCGCCGGGCGCTGCTGTGTCCCAGCAGATCGATGCTCTGGGGCCAGTGTCCAGCCCAGCCCAGCCCAGGGAGGTCAGCAGCTCAGGCCTGAGCCCCTGTGTGCCTCGCTCCACTTGCCGTGCTCGGGGTGCTGGTCCTGGTTGGAAAGCACAGCTCTGCTCCCAGGAATGCCAGGTGGGCGGAGCTGATCCCCTCTGCTCTTGGCCAGACCCGGAGTCTGAGCTCTCTGAAGTGACGGGTTGTGCACTACAGTCAGAAACTGCTCCTCACCACTGTGGCGGTTTTCCTGATCTCCTCAAACACCTCCCTGTTACTTGCAGCTTAGAAGTTTCCAGCCAGGAATATCCACCCATTTTTCTTTTCTTCCCCTCCACTTTTCAGGGCCATAAAAATCCAGTGTGTCTAGGATATGTATTCACTGCACTTTTCCATTTCCACCCGCAGCTTTTCCAAACCTCTTCACCTCTGGAAGAGCTACAGAAGCAGCAAAAGGAAAACTGAAACCCAGGAACGCACCACAGCAGGGTTGTGCCAAGCGTAAGGACTTTGAGAGGATCAGCGGGACAGAGGAAAAAGCCTCTTCAGAGTTGTTTGGAGAGAAACAGATCCTCTTCCCCACCAGCATCAGCTGTGTGATGCTGGTGTGCAGCCAGATCGAACACTTGGCCCCACAGCCCGAGGATGCTGATCGCCTGTGCCTTTCCTTGGGACAGTGGCAGCAGTGGAACCACCCAGGGCTCTTGGCCCCTGGTTTTTAGAGGTTTTAGAGGCTGCAGGGGTGGCTGCTGACCCCACTCCCAGCTGTGTGTCCAGCAGGACTGGTGTGGGCAGGAGCAGCTCAGCCCATGGAGAAGGAGCTGTGAGTGGACGGAATCCCCCCAGGCTGGCACTGGGGTGTCGTGGGGATGCAGGTGGAGGGAAAGGCAGGGAGAGCTCTGTATGCCTGGAGGTGGACACTGGAAAAGAGAAGTGGATGGAGAACACTGCCCTTCTTCCCTGGATCTGAGCTGGCACTGAGCACCACCTCTGCACCCTTGAACCCACATTCCTCAAGCCCAGAGGTGTCCCTGGAGGGTCCCACTCCCATGCTGAGCTGTCCCCACGCTGCTCCTGCTCTCCTGGAGTGCTGGTGCTGTGCTGCAGGACAGGGGCCAGCTCTGTGCCACACACAGGGCAGGTGCACTGCACACACACCTGGGACACCTGGAGGGGGGCAGGCTGCACCAAAAACACATCTGGGCACATCTGTGGGGCTGGGAAGCCCTGTGGGACCAGGGAGAGAGGCCGGCACTGCGGTGCTGTGCTCACAGGCTGAGCTGGTGGAGCCACAGGAACCTCATGGCACATTCTGCACATGGCCCAGCCCCAGGTTCAACACGAGCCATCTGGACTTGCATCAGCACTGAGGGCCTTTCAAAGAGTGTCCCATTCACAGCAACCAGCCTGCAGGCTGATGTTCTCCAGATGACACTGTTGTCTTTGGAAAGTCTCCTAAACACTTAAAAAACACCTTCAGCCATACTCTGACACAGCCGAGCGGGACGGAGATTAGAAATTGCACTTGACAGCGCTCAATCTGTCCAGTGGGATTAAAACCAGATCCAGTTCACGTCTCTGCAATTACACACCTCCCTTCCATAGGCAAAGGGCTTTCTCTTTCATCTGACATCAGGGTGTGCACTTTTTATTCCTGCTTAAGCCTCAGCTGAAGGGCTCTTGAGAGTATTTCAATGCAATCTCAAACTGTTCTGGACTGATGTTGCACAAACTGGTTTCAAAAGAGTGGTGGTCCTGACCACGACAGCCCAGAGTTTAATACTGTTGGATTCTGGGATCCTACTGGGACAGCAGACCGAGGATTTTGACTTCTACTGCACCAAGTCCATGAAGGCAGTGCTGATAAGGCTGTGTACTTGTGTCAATAGAGCAAGAGAAAGCACTTCACAGGGAAAATGAGAGCCCTGACTGGGTTATGTAGAGCTGACAGAAAGGTGAAGGAGTTGGAGAGGTGGATGAGAGCTCTGAGATCATCCATTTGGAGTGGGGACACTATAGCACCCTCTGAGGACATCTCAGTAACGCAGCCGCTGAGGATGAGCACCGTTGTTGTTCGTAGTCCACACCACAAGAAAACACATTGGAAACCATTTGTTTCTCCAACCTTATTTTTTTCTGGATGGCTGCAGAGTTGTCACTGGACACTGTGGCATCATGCTGATCTTTAAAGTGGCCTTCTTAAGAACTTGATCACCTGCAAATGAGAGCTGAGACATTCCCCTCCAGATCCTGCAAGAATCCTGATGTTCTTTCCAAGAGAGGCTGCAGCTCCTCATCTGCCGTCTGGGCACTGCAGTCACTTCCCTTCCCAGCAGAGGGACTGTCCCTTCCCAGAGAGGTGTCCCTGGTGCTGCACACCCCCTGGGACTGTCTGTGCATGGGATTTGGGCCAGTGGTTTGGGATCAGCTCTGGGCAGAGGATTCTGAGTGGGACCCCTCATCGGTCTCTTTGCCAGGACAACAGTGAGGAGGTGGAGGCACAGAGCTGTAGGGGAATCAGGGAATCAGACTTAGGTTGGAAGGGACCTTGAAGCTCATCTCGGGCCACCCCCTGCCATGGGAAGGGACACCTTCCACTGTCCCAGGATGCTCCAAGCCTGCCCAGCCTTGGACACTGCCAGGGATGGGGCAGTCACAGCTTCTCTGCATGGAAAAGAGGGAAGCAGCTGAGACAGCGCAATGAGAATGCAGAGAGCATCAAGGTGCTCAGGGGGGAAAGGGAGGAGCAGCCTGGAGAGAGTGAAACTTCGGAGACGTGCAGAAAACTAGAGGCTCTTGAGTGATCAAAGGCAGCACTGGGGGGGATTCAGGGCTCTAATTGGGCCCAGGAGTTAATCAAAATCCCAAAATCAAAGCTGAGGGAGCTCGTTGGGGAATCCTCATTTAAAACCCAAAAAGCCAGTCTGGCTCTGCCAGCCGGGAGATCACACCTAGGGGGGAAACACCACGAAGGTGAGGGAAGGGAAGCTGCGGGAAGGGAAGGTGCGGGAA
>VZTJ01000337.1:0-21160 GCA_013397795.1 Orthonyx spaldingii | reverse complement strand
TGTCTGGCTGGGCCAGAGCTTCTGCTCTTGCCCTGAATACTCATAATACTGCCCTTTGGAGTCACAGCGATATAGACAGAAAGCAAAAAGCAATAATGGAAGAATCCTCCACCAAGTGCTGTGAAATGCAATGAACCAAGTGGCTAAAGGCACAGATCAGTGGTACTGTAGGTTCAGTGCAGTGACCAAGCAGGGCCACACACCTGTGCTGGTGTCCCCCTCCCCTAGGATCAGCTATGGGGACTCTCTTCTGACCCTGTGCAGTTGCTTCTACATTTTTAAGCTTCTCAGACACCATCTGAGATGTTACTCTGGAGGTGGCATTGCCTGGCCTGAAACAGTAGAAGTTTTCCAGGTCCCAGAGCTGCCCCTTCGCCATGGCCTGGGCAGCGTGCAGCCATCCTGGCAAGGAGCTCAGCCAAAGGCAGCTGCGGCCACTCCCCAGGTGGGCACTGCCAGGCCTCCTGTCCAGCACAGGACACTGCCCAGGAGCTGTCAGACACTGGGTGAGCTCAGGCCCTGTGTGCCCTGGCCATGGCTTGGGAAGCAGCTGAGCTGTGTCACACCAACACCCTCCCCACAGCACAGCTCACCCTGTGCACGACAGCGGGGATCATTCTGTTAAAGACAATTATTCTGTGGGTTTAGTACTGTAACAGAAAAGGGGTGTTTTATGCCTGTTGGGGTGAGCTCACACTGTGCTCTCTCCCAGTACGTTTTTAGCATGATGGTTATATGTTTTGGCTACTTGTGAATTCAGTGCAAAGCCTGTTTTGTCTGCTGCTACATATAGAGTCACCCAGCACTGCAAGGGATTCAAGCTAGGAAAAAAAAGCAGTTTTTATCACCTAAGCCCTCACTTTTAATTTAAGGAGTGGTTAAAAGATTTTAAGGTACACATTGCTGAAAAACATTTCTTTGGAGAACAGAATCAGGGTGTGCTCTGAACAGCAAGAGGATGGTGCCCACTCAGCTGTTCTTTCAGGACTGAATGGCTCCATCCCTTTGCAACCTGACTGAAGAAGTGCTCAGATTTTCCTAGCAAGCCTGCCATCTTCTGTCCATATTTATAGTCAGGAGGCAGCTGAAATCAGGGACACTGCCATTTGTGAGTGTTTCTTGTTCAGCTTCCGTGACAGATTATTTGCATGAACGGGTGATGTCTCCTCTTCATTAACCTGGGCGTTGGGGTGCATTTGTTTAATTTTGAACATACTTGGAGCCAGGACTGCTCTGATAATTTTGCCAATAACATTCAAGGCAAAAGAGATCACAGCAAAGATTTTACAAAATATCTATTGAAAACCTCACACTGCGTTGAAGCCAGCTTTTAAAGCAGCAAACTGCCTGCAGGTGGGCACTAATGGGGACCACAGCTTCCCCCAAAGTGCCAGCCCATGTGGCTGCACATACTATGCCCTGCAGTGTCACACTGAGAAGCTGAGCTTGCACCAAACAGCTACTGAAGGAAAGGAAATAATCAGAGGTGACATTTGACAAGTTAGTTTTTTATTCAGTGCTCTGGACTCGTACATCACTGCTTCGTCAACTAACAACATTTCACACATTCCTATAAAACCAAGGCCAAGTCCAGTCTCTTGTTAAAGATGCTCAGTGTAAAATGTAAAGCAGCCTATCAAATATTTCCTTTTATAAGCATAGCTTAGAGCCCAATAACAGGCTGTGTCCAGAATGTTCAGTGCTGGGTTTCAGCAGTGGGTGGAGAATGGAGCAGTTACTCAGGGTTGATGCAGGGCTTCATTAACAAACATCTAAACCCAGCTCATTAACATCTCAGCCAGTGTTTATCAGAGTGCTGCTGCTAGTTTGATTATGCTGCTGCTTTGAGCATGGGTGGAGCTGCAACTACAAAAACCCTAAGAACTACTCAGCACTGGAAAATGTGACTTGGGCTGGGGCAGCCTGTCTGTGCTCCGTGCTGAGGACAGTCACTCCAGCAGCATGACCTGGCACGTCTCACCCCCTCTCCACAGCTGGGCCAGCAGCAGTCAGAACAGCACAGCAACCCAGAGAAATGCAAAGTGCTCGGGCCTGACTGTCAGGGCAAAGCGACACATTTTCAGGGTGAAGGGGTTCTACACTGCAAACCTCTGGGCAGGGATGCCTGCAAGCACAGCAAGTTGGGCACTTCGGTGGATGCTGGGGATTGTGGGCAACTGGAGCATCCCCGCTTCCCTGTCTCCCATTGTGGGTAGGCACAGCAACCTCAACCCTGTCCTGCCTGTGGAACAATGCAGAGAAGGCTCTGTGGGATCCCCTCCCACTTGCAGGAGTCACCCTGGTCAGCACAGAGTGCCCTGGCAGGGGGACAGGGCTGGTGCAGCCCTACAGCTTCCCAGCACAGCTCTCCCAGCAAATCCATCTCCGCTCATCCCCCACTACCACCCTGCCCATGTCCTGCCTGTCCTGTGCTGTGGCCCAAACTCTCATCCTGTCTCATCCCTGCCCTCACTCACTCATTCACTCTGTGTGTAAGGAAGGAGACAGCACATTGCCAGATCAACTATCTCAAAGGGAATCTAGCAACTTTTATTGAGCCCTTGTCATGGAGCCTGGACTGTTCCAGGCAGTCCCTGTGGTGAGCAGGCAGTCCTAGGGCATGGTGACCGTCCGTCCGGTGCTCCTGGCCGCTGTAAAGCGCCTCTTATTCCTCAGACCAGAGAACCTCTCATCCAGCGTCAGGCTGGTCTGCAGGGGAAAGCGAGAGCGAGTCAGTCCCTTGTCTCGTGGCAAAGCACAGCCAAACTTGTAGCGGGGTATTGATTAGAGCCCATCAGTCAGGCTGGTGTTTCACAGCTGGTTAGTCAATTAAACCACTCAGCACACAGAGACAGGGAGCTCGACAGACTGTGTGCGGCTGGAAAACCTCCAAGCAGCTCCCAGCCCCAAGACACAGGGCGTCCTCGGCAAGAACAGGAGCAAGCAGATGGCGTTTGAGCACAAGGCATCAGGGAAAACCAAACCGTCCAGACAAGAAACGCCGGCAACGAAGAAGGTGGAGCAGGATTTCTCAGCTGCCCCAGGGCTCTTGGACCATACTTCAGTGTAAAATGTGACACCAAGAAGGGCACCAAAGCAAAGAGTGAGCAAAGCCCACAAGTGCCGTGTCTCTGAGGAATGGGAAGCACTGACAGTGAAACAGTCCCCTCTGGCCAGGACTACTCATCAGCAGGATCTCCCTGCTGCAAGCAAGCACATGGACAGGCCAAGACAGGCCATCAGAGTGGGGAAAACTGGGCTGAGTCTGTAGTTGCTGAACAGTCTTCTCAAGTGCCTTCAGTTTTGTGAGCAACCTGGCCAACACAGCCTACGGGACTTTCCTCCCAGGTTGTGTTACATAAACCCAGCTGGCAGCCCCAGAAACCTGAGTGTGGCATTAAGAGCTCAGTGGCAGGGCTGCTGCAGGGAGCCGGGTGCCTCCTGTGCCGTCGACAATCCTCTACCTGGTTGGCCATGGCGCGGAAGTTGAACCTCAGCAGCACCCCCTTGGGCTGGGGCTTGGCCACCCGTGCCAGGGGTCTCTGGCTTCGCAGGAATGGGCGCTTGGATCCAGGCCTGGGGAAAGCACAGAGCTGCAGTCAGTCACTCAGGGTGCCAAGGCAGCTCACCTCCCATCCTCTGCACACTAGCACGGAGTAAAGGAGGCACCCACATCCTCCATCCATCTGTCCACGGCATGTCTGACCCCTGGCAGTAAAAAGGCAGCCAGGAGAGCTGCCACGCAGGCAGAGTTCCAGCACTGGGGACTGTCACATCCAGGCTATTGAGGGGTGCTCTCTGCACCCAGAACATGCACGGTGCCCTCACCCACCCTTCTCTCTGCCCCCTGCCAGGTGCCAGGTCCTTGCAGCTGCCCCTTTCCAGCCTCTGAGCTCCTCTTACACAGAGAGCACAAGGTGTCTCTTTGGGACACACTGCTTCTCCAAACACCCCACAAGCAGCACAACCAGTCTGCCACCTCCTCCCACAACAGGGCTTCCATTTCTCCTCACTCTGCAGAACAAACAAAGGCACAGTAATTACAGATTACCATGTAATTACAGGTAAATACAGGAGATTTTTATCTCCTTCTGATATGCTGGGAAAAGAACCAGACATCATTTGTCAACCATTTTGGGTCTGAACCATTCACTGCACACTCATTATAGAAGTGGAGCTGCAATAATGCTAAAGGGATTTGCCATGGCTTTTGTAGGGCTCCCACCCTAACAAATCACCTCATTTACTTACGCGCTGCTCTGGCCCGCCTGGGGATTAACCACAGAAACCGTCAGAATTGCTCCCGGGCTGGGTTTCACTTGCCACCTGCCGAGACAGGGAGATTTATCCAGCTTCAAGCGTGAAAGAGCACCTCGCATTTGCATTGTGCCTTTGTTCACCAATTACCTTCTCATCCTTGGTGGTTTCCCTTCTCCTTGAGCATCCATCTGCTGTGAAATATATTTAAAAACAATTACTTAAAACAATTAGCTCTCAGAAACCATGATTCCTTTTCCAGGATTTTGTCTGGCATATCTGAAGAGCTCCTTCCTTGCAAGTTGTCAAGAAACTTGTTGATTTGGGGGTTCCCACTGGCACAGTGATGTGTACAGGGTGGCTCTACCTTGCCTTGCTTGTGCTGCTCTATAAACTGCAAGGTTTATTTTTATCACCCTCCTGGATTTACTTTCCAGCTGCCAGAATACCAAGCTGCATTAAAAATTGCCTGCAAATACTTTCCTAGTAATACATGCAGTGTTCAGGTCACCCACCTCTCTCCCCCAGTTACTTTTGGAAGCAAAGCTACAACTGGGCAAAGGCTGGTAACATTTGAAGGTTTGTCACGCCCTGCAGACTGCAAAAGAAATGTCTCAGTACTGACCCCTCTCTGGAAGCGGGCTTTGGAGAACCACGGCTGCACCCGCTTCTGCTGGAACGCTGGTCCCCTGTTCAGCAGGAAAGGCCTGCTGGTAAAGGAGAGAGAGAAAGACAGAGGTGAAGATGATGCCAGATCTCTCTAACATTTAATGTGAAAATATCTAACCCAAGCTGGTCTTTAAAAGCAGCATAAGAAGCAAATGAGGCTGTGTGCCACCAAGTTCAGCCCAACAGGTTTTTCTGCAAAAGGATTTCAGAGGAATTTGATTTTCTGCTCAACTGAGACAATAGCTTGTGTGTTCTGAACTTTGCTCATTAAAAGTAAAAAAACATGGGAGGAAAATCATAAAAAAAAACAGGTCAGAAAGGGCCTCTCGATGTTATTCAGTGCCTGTTTGGCTCAGAGCAGAGAAAGACAGGATTGCAAGGAGCTTCCTTTTGAGCTCAGAGAACATAATGATCTCGATGAGACGGGCACTGAGACAGTGCCCAGCACTTGGCACATTGCCCACATTGCCCTCCTCCCAGCTCTTGGGCACAGCCTGCTCCTGCAGCTCCTCACTGGGACAGACTCCCTGTCCCTGCCTATCCCTCATGACTGGAATCTGTATTTCCTGCCTTTATGACAATCAATGCTATTTCACCCTTCAAAAGTGTTTCCCAAAGTGACAAAGTTTAATAAAAATACAAAGGCCACATTTTCTTTGCTTCCTGAAATAAAATGACAGATTAATATCGGCATTATTAACTATGAGCGTGAAGCTGTTTTCTTTCCAGGTGCTTTCCTAACATACCCAGAGGTATTTTGCTCATGCTGCACAAGCACATGGCTGTACCCACACCCAGCTGGCACATACAGAGAGCAGAACCCCACAAGCTGCACAGGGAATCACTGAAAACCAAAATAACCCGGAGTTACCAAAGACTTTACCTTCTCCCAGGGGCGCGGATGCTGGCAGCATCTGCTCTGAATCTCTTGGGGGCTGGAGATGGCTGTGGCTGTTCCTCCTGCTGCCCGCTGCTGCTTTTGGCAAAAGCGTTGCTCTTCGTGTTGCCCTGAAAGAGCAGTGAGACCTCAGCAGTTGTCACCTCTGCCAGTCTCTGTACACGAACAGGGAGTGAGGGCAGGGACAGCACACAACGTCCTGCTCGCCGCCGACTGCTGCTGACAGTGCTGTCAACAATCAGTCAGGGTGTGTGCCATGCTCCTGGACACAGAACTACAAGTGCCAGGAAGAATGTTTCATTCTAATGCTGCAGAAATTAAAAAAGAAAAAAACCGAGCAAATGTACCCGAAGCTGAGCACTACAGCCCAGCTCAGGTTTCCTTTCGGTCATCAGCTCTCTTGTTTGGACACTGCCTGAACCATGCTCTGAAGTGTGAAACACCAGAAGACCCCTCAGCAGTGTCTGTCCTGCAGTTCCAACACAAACTGCCCCAGGCTCCAGCCTGTTGACTTCTGTGGGACAATGACCATCACTGTTACTACCCACTAACTGAGGCGTATTTCCATATTCTTCCCCCTGGGTTTATTTCTGCGAAGTGGAAGCTACTGTAGAATTATGCCTCCTAGCAACTCCTTATTACTTTCTGTAAATACCAGCCACACTCAATATCTGAGTCACCCTGGTCTTTCTTTTCAGGAATAACCTCACTCCTTGCACATGCATGCTCAGTTTAGGGCTTTCTTATTTATACCCCTACGACACATCCACTAAATGTGCCATCATGTTCAGCACTTGCATTTTTTTAAAAGGCTTACTGAACATCCACGACCTCCTAAGTGAGTGGATTTTCATCAGTGCAGGAAAACCCAGCTGCCTCTCACACTATCTGTCACAGCACTGGGAATCAGTGTCTCTGGTGCAAAGTATGTCTCTGAACCAAAGTCACCCGACGAGTCACCAAGTCTGTCCTTTGACTTCACAGGAATTTGGAAAGTGCTCTGGGTGGACAACAAATAACAAAGAATCTTAACACACCTCCTCTAAATTATAATAGTAAGATGAGATGCCGTGGAATTAATTTTTATGGGAATATTTTTAAACCTTTTAAGACCAAATAAAAAAAATCTTTTTTTGCAAAAGCCATGGGAACTGATCAGTAAAATTATGCTAAGTCAGAAGCTTATAAAGCCAACTGGAAAACTGCTGTTCCATATGCATGTATGTCTGTACTCACCTATGCATACAAATGATGTGCACAGGCCTATAAAAGATGGTGGTTTTTATGTAATTGTTCTTTGGGGTGATGCAGGATCATCAAATTGAGCAGATTTCTACATGACATTTGGGAAAAGCCGTTCCTTCCTTATTCCCCTACCTCCTGAGCCAATGCCTGGCGATTTAAAGGGCTCACTCCATCGAAGGCAGCAGCTGCTCTCCTCTTGTGACCAGGCAAAGTATTCCTGAATTGTCTCCGACTGAATTGTTGCTGTCCAAACCCTCTTCTGAAACGGTTAGGTCCTACAAAAAAAGCACTCTTATTTTAGCATCCTTCAAAATTTGATTTAGGATGAGAAATTTGTGAATGGATTACAAGGTTAACTTAATGTAATACAGGAGCATCTACACAAACAGTGGTGCAAAAATCACACTCATTCATATTAAATAATTATTTTTTCCAATGTCTCCCTAGCATTCTTATTGTATATAGGACTGACATACATATTATTTGATGTGAAAGAATACAGAAGAGAAAAGCCTTTCACAATTCTGATTCCTCATAGAGGCAGGAATACCCACATCAGGAGACCTGTCAATCTGTTGTCAGAGCTCACACTGCTATGAATGAACTATGAAACAGAAAAAGCCTTTTCAGGATACAGACATACAAGTGACTTGAGCATCCCAAAGCCAACCCCACAGCACCCTGAAATAGCTCTCAGTGCCCACATTATAGAATTATTTTTATTTATATATATGTATATATATACATACTTTTATTTTCTTTTAGCTTGACATACCATTCGTTCTCATAAAGAGGACACCTCCTGCTTCTCTCCCATGATACACGCACACCCGCTGTCCGTCCCGCATTTAACCTTCTCCCCTGAGCCTGCTGATGATTTTGAAGAGCGCTGAAGTGTCAAGCGAGAGGAAAGCCCTGTCAGACTGAGGCACAGTGCTTCCAAACCTAATTACTCCACATAATAAAATTCTGTACTTGTAATGAGAAAGAAAGTTTCTGAGTCGCTGTGTGACCTGACACAGGCACAACAACAACAACCACAAACTCACAGCTGGAATGCCAAGAGGGAATCTTCTTCTGTTACCTCAGCTGGAATGCCAAGAGGGAACTTACTTCTGTTACCTCACAAACCAGCAGATCCCTGCAGCAACACCTAAGCAGAGCCACATGGGCACGGCCCCCAGCACCACTAAGCTCAGCCCAGTGCTGGAGAATCACCAGGCTGCTATTCACACCAGTTTATCAGGGGTCTGGAGCCTGCACAGTTACCACCACGCTGTGTTCTGATCTCTGTACCAAGGCAGGGAGCTCAAGCGTGTCCAGTAGGGTGCCCCTAAATCTACCAAACACCTCCATTATCTATAACCAGATGTTCTACTTCTCCAAGCACACAGAGGGTAAACAGCAGGAGACATGTGTGTTCTTCTATACTGCTACTTCAGACTTTGCTATCCCCAGCTGCAAGGTCACTTGAGCATACAGCCCCTTTGTTTACAGCCCACTCCCCCCAGCAGCTGCTCCACCAGTGAGATATGCACACATCCTGGGGGTGTATAAATCAAGCACAAAGCTGTGCACGGCAGAGGGCAGTGAGAGTGCACTCACACCCTGACTCACACAGCAGCACCCCACTGACACAAACCACAGAGCGGTGAGGTGCACGCATTGATCTTACACCATCCACTGCTACGTGACAGCAATTTACCCTGACTTGGAGCAATTGGAAATGAAGTGTTCTGAGGTAGCAGTGACATTGCTGTGAGGGGCCACCACTGCCACCACGAGTGAGGGCTCCAGCATCAGGGTGTGACAGCAGCCGGCACCAGCCTGAGCTGCTCACACTGGAACACCGGTGAAGGTGACTTGAGCTGCTCTGGCTCTAAAACAAAAGGGCACCAGGGCGGGCCTGTGGGAGGCAGATCCCAAACCATGTTCAGGTGCTTCATGCCCTATGGCCAGAGGTGCTGGTTGGGAACATGCACAAAATGCAATGCAGTCTGCAAGCTCTGGGGCCAGTTGTCACTTCCTCTGCAGATGATGACCTCTCACTGCCAAAGTGCAGGTGTGTAAGTGTTCCTCTCTTGACAAACACTCAATTTTGGCAAACTGTTTCTTTTTGACCAGATGTGGGCTTGCTATATTTAACAGCCCTCTGATTTATTTCTCTTGCTTCTATCCACCCAGTTTGTTTTTGCTGTCTTGTTTCTCTTCAACCCCCACCCTGGGTCTGCCCCTATATCTTGCCTGTTTGCTGGGCTGCTCTCCTGCTGGCCACCAAGCCTTGCTGCACAGCTCTCCTGCACTCTGAGAGGACAAGAGACTGAGCTCAGCTGCCTTTCCTGGATATTCCATCAGGGCCATGGGAGGGACTGCTGCAGAAGGCAGCTCTGACTAGAAAATCGTGCCCCTGTCAGTCTGTTCCTATTAAAGAGCCTGTGCTCAGCACTGCACTCAGGCACGGCTCACCCAACACAAATAACACATGACAGAGCCAGCAGCCTCCAAGGGGGACCCCACTACACCAGCTGGGGACCAAGGCCTCGCTCTGTCATGCGTGTCCTGAAGTGTGACACATGGCAGGCTTCATCTCTGCAGAAGGTCTGGCAGATATTTAATAATGTAAGAACATTTCAATAAAATCCCACAGCATCAGCAGCTGGGGAAGAACCCCCCCACACACACATCCCATGTTTGGGTGCATGCTCAGAGCCTGGTGCTGAGCACACCTGGGATGGCCAAAAGGCACCTCTGCCCAGCCAGTCCAGCCTGGGCACAAGTTCCCATGTCTGACAGACTCTTTTTTCCAAGGACATTTGAAATTCAAATTTCTCGTCATTAAAAATCATCTTTCCCCCACTAGGGAGATGGTTTAAGCCATATTCCAAGAGGGATTAACAGCACTTTGCTTGCTGGTTTAATCAGCATAATACCCTTCCCCCTCCTCTGTCATTACAGTGCTGGGCTCCTCAGATCATCATTTTGATAATGGTTATCACATCTCAGCCCAGAAGGGACTGCATTTCAGCAGGGACTGGAGTGAACTGAGCCCCTGATGAATTATGGAATAAATTCCCAGTCATGCTGAGCTTCCCCAAATTACTACTGACAATCAGCACCACACAGCATGGTGGGTCTCTGCACTTGGCAGGGCTGAATTCAGACTCACTGGAAACCTATGAAATACTAAAACCAGCAGAAATAATTCTATAAATTAACAGAAAAGTTCTCCCATCTAAGGAATAGGGAAAAAATATTTTATTGGATTTGCCTCTGGATGCAGTAATTGCTTGAATGTGGGAAAATATCAAAGCCTGTGGGTTTTGACAGAAAAATCAATTTGCTAAGGGCATTTATCATCATCCTGTTTCTAACTGGAACGATCCTCAGTAAGGCACTATGTGGTGGACATCAAGAACAAAAGGCTGTGAGGCAGAGCAGAGACAAACAGGATTGCTTCCAGTGATCCTACTGTCCTGATGTGTGATTGAAACTCCAATATAAGACTGCAAAGATATTTCTACAAAATATTACTAAAATCTTCAGGGAATGACTTAGCAATAATTAAAAAATCAATTCATGGAGATGGCATTTCATGCAGCAGATAACTTTAGTTTGTAGGTAAAAACCAGTAAAACAAAACAAAGGTGTGATCACTCAGTATTAAAAAAAAACCTCACCATAAAAATAGCATGCTTGGCAAAAGTGACAATTTAGCTTCAATAACTGAGCTATCAAATACAGTTACTGAAGGTGTAATTTGGATAATTTAAGTCTGCTCTGGGAAAATGAGGATTAGGAAGAGGCATAATTAAAATATGCAAAGCCAAGGGGAATAGAGAATAGATATTAAGTCACTTTAAATTAGTAATTCATGAGAGAGTGGAAGGGAGAGAAATGGATGAATTATGCTCTGAAAGGACCCTGATATTCCATTGTTACGGGGAGAAAAGCTAATCAGAGCCTGAGCACATCTTATACGCACACAGAAATTAGATAGGAAAAGCATTTGAGAGCCGGATTTTGCTACAAGAATGCATTTTCCAGCCTGCCAGGCCTCTGCTGTCTCACGTGCCCATCTACCTTGCAAATTCCTCTGCTTCCAGGCGCGGTACCGGGGCCGCCCATAGCCGGAGGCAGAACTCCTGTTCTTGACCTGCTGCCTTCTGCTGTCGCCTGCGGCGCTGGCATCTGTCTGCTCCTTCCTGTGGCGTTTTATGATGTCATCTGGAAGGAAATGAGAAGAGGAGAAATCCATAGCACCTGCACTTTCCACCAACAGTGGTTCCCTCTTTGGGTGCTTGCAGTTGCCCGTGGTAAACATGGAGCTTGCTGTTCTGTGAGCTACACTGCACAGACAATGAAGGATTAAGCTCAGCTTAGAAAGTATAGGATCAATTTACTGGGCTTCTGCAGGCTGGAGATTAGAGTGCAGCAAATGATTTAAAAATGTGCTACCATCCAGCACGTCCCCACCACGGGCAGGACAGAGATTTCAGACCCACGTCCACCAAGGGATCTGACCCTGCAGGCCTTCCACAGCCTAAGGGAAGATGTTTTTGCATGGGCACCAGGAGCTCAGTGCTGGGCAGAGAACTTTTCTGAGAAGGTCTGACTTGAGTAGCTGTAGGAAAGGTGGTCAAAGGGAGGAGGATGTGACAGCTGTTGAGCTACTTGGATCATGCACAAAGTACTTTTAGATGCAGAGCTCTGTCAAGAAACAGCTCAGGCCCCTCAGTCCTCAATGAGATGGTCTGCAATCAACATGATCTTCTTAATTCAAGCTGTTCTGATGAAAACTAATGGCAAAGGGACGTCTCTTCATTAATTTGTATTTTCCAACGTTTCCTTCTTTTAACCTCAAATCTTCCAGAAAATACTTTGCAAATACAAAAGGCACATCCGTGGAGCTCCAGGCAGAATGTTTTAACTTGAACAAATCAGCAAGAAATGAAGTGTCCAAAACAGGCCTTTTCCCAGGCAGTGACTACTCCAGCTCCTTAATGTATCACTGGAGCCAAATGACAGAAGTACCATTAGCTTTCAGTGGGTGCTTCCCATGAATTATCATACCTCCAGCACTGGCCCCTTGTCATTTCCTATCAAGAAACTCCCGTGTCCAAATAAATACAAAGCCCAACAAAAAGAAACGAGAGCAGATGTAAGAATAGGCTGCTTTCGTGACCTCTCTTTCAAGTCTGCCAGGAAAAGAATAGGTTGGGGGATGCTGGGCCATGTTCTTGGGATGAATTTGCTAATGGTCTCAGCTAAGTGTGCCTTTGGGACATGTGTGATTTGGGACACGGGCTGCTTTGAAGCGTTTTGAAAGCCTCCCTGCTTGCTCTGCAGCGAGGTGACCACAGGCATCCAAGGGTGGGCTGCCTACAGCATGAGGGAATGAGAGGAGCTGGATGCTCAGGTGCCTGATCTGCCACCTTCCAGTGTTATTTTAGTTTGGGTGTGAGTTGTTACCCTGCCTTTTGTGCCCATAAACATGATGTGCCCATAAACATAACGGAGCCATGTAATGGACTACTACACAAGGCTGTAAGGGCATCTTGAGAGGTCATTTATGGTACATCTATGCCCTTGAGGCAAAATTAGATCTATGAGGGCAGCTTTAGAGCAACTCCTGCAGTTTTTTTGTGACTGCTAACTTGTGTAAGGCACAAATATATCTGACAGCACAGAAAAACCACCTGATGGAAAAAGTTCTTCACCAAGGGGCTCTTGTTTTTCAATTTTCTCTTCTGCCCTGAGTAAGGTGTATTCTGGATGGAATATGGAGTTGGACCACAGGAGGTCTAACCGAGAGAAGCGCTAAGGGAGAGTAAAAGCAAAGGGAGCATCACGCATCTGCAAAGAGAAAAAGGGTGTGCAACACTATGGGAGAAGAATAAATCAAAAATATGGGATCCACTGTTGCTGTAACTCCTCATAGAGATATTAAAATAAGGGTGCATCAGCCAAGGGATCAGTTTGAGTTTGCACTGAGAAATGTTCTGCTACTCCTAACAAATGGCTCTTTGCTGGGAAGAAATGACACCAAGTTTCAGTTGGGAAGCTGACCCAATAAAAAAAGGTGCTGGTGGACTCTCCTTTCACAGCAGAGACGCCAACACGATAATCCACCAAGCTCTCTCCTCCACGCGTCAGAATCCAGGCCTCGGGAGTTCACGACAGGGCGGTTGTTGGTTGTTTATGCACAGTCCACATTCCCAGTGCCAGAGGAATGGCGAGCATCGCAGCAAGCGGCTATAAATAGCAGCACGGCGGGGCCACGGCTCCCTTCCCGTGTCACCGGGGCTGCTTTGCGAGAGCCCCCGGGCCGCTCTGCCGTGAGCTCCGGGCTCAGCCAGCCCAGCGACGAGGCCGGGCCCCGCACACGCCGCCTCCGCACGCCTCGGCCGCTGCCACCCGGCAGGGCACCCGCCCGGCGGGGCCAGCGCAGGGCCCGGGCGCGGCCCGGCCCATCCCGCACACAGCCTGCCCCGGCCCCGGCTCCCGCCGCCCGCACGGAGCCCCCCCAGCGCCCGCACCTACCCAGGGACATGTCGATCTCCTCGGCGCCCGGCTTCGGCCCCGCCGCGGGGCCCGGGGCGGACTGCGGCCCCGCCGCCTCCATGGGCCCGGAGCGCTGTGCGCTCTCTGCGCCTGCCCGGAATGCGCCGGCCCGGCTCTGCCGGCCCCCGAGCCCGGCCCCCGAGCCCCGCTCCGAGCCCCGCTCGCCCGGCTCTGCCGGCCCCCGAGCCCGGCTCTCTTCTCTCCGCACTCCGCGGCCCCGCTGCTTCCCCGCCTGCGCTCAGCCCGGCGCTGGCTCCCTGCCCTCCGCAGCCTCCCCAGCGATCCTTTCCGACAGCACCTCTCCTCCGTCTCTCCCTCTCTCTCCCTTAAGCACCGTTCCCCGGCCTCCGGGCTGACACTCTTGCTCTTCCCCCGAATCCTTCTCCTCTGGAGTTTATGCCAGCAGCAGATGTATCTTAACAAGCCAGCAGTCATTTCTGAGCCATGTGAACGACGGAATGACCTTTCTTCGTTCTGAAGACCAGAAAAACAAGGCAACTCTACAAACAGATACTCTTGGCTCATAGTCGTGCATAAAGTCTGTTCTCGTATCTGTGAGCGCCTGGAGGAGGAAGCACCCACTTGGGATTAGTCTTAGGGCAGCATCCCGGTCACCCACAGAATTCAGATTCTTCAGGGGATCTTTCAGTCTCTGTGTCACATTGGTTATAGCACCCAAGCTGTTCTATTCTATAGTCTGAATGCAAAATGTGAGTGAAACCATCTTCCTCTACTTTTAAAGACAGGTGAAAAAAATAAAAAATAGGAGAACAATATCTTCCAAAGGCCTGCCGTGCATCAAGTGAGGAGCATGCTTTTCTCTGTAGTTCCCATATGATAAATGCTCTGAAATAAACTTTCTCACCATGTACGTAATAGGGGCCACATAAATAGTGAACAATGTCTGCATGTTTTGCATTTTCAAGACAGAGATTTTTTCCCACCTTGCACTTCAAATGGGAGAGAAATTTCTACAAGCAGATCAATCAGGTCAAGGATTGCCTCCTGGTATGTGTACAGCTCTTAGAAAGATCAAGTGCTTCTGAAAGTGTTGGTTTAGGGAGGTGTTCTTTCACGAAAGAAAACAATAGAACAGTGTTGATAAAGCAACAAATAACCTTTGCTGTCTTTTGCAGTGACGCTGCAGAATGACCATGAAAGCAGATTAATGTGAGATGTGAGGAAGCGGGATCATGATACCCTGTTTGCAACGTTCTGTGGTACACAAGGTGTGCCGGGGGCTCTGCTGCTCTCTGGGGAACCCTGGCTCTAATGCTGCCCAAAGAGAATCCTTGAAATTTCCCAGCAATTTAGCCAGAGCAGCCAGGGAAGCTGCAGCTGCTGGGAAAGGGTTGGAAGTATCCATACAAGCCCAGCTTTTAGCAACAGACTGGATGAGGAGGTTTACAGCAGTATCATTTCCTAGCACCTAAGGAGGGAGTTGGAGCAGGGCTCTGGGCAGTGTCCTGCAAGGAGCAGCTGTCCAGAGACCCGAGGGAAGGACTGCAGGAGGGCTCTGGAGTCTGCTTGGGTGCAGGCCAGCCGTGAGCTGAATCACCCAGGTTTCCACGTGGGGCAGCAGCTGGAGTTGGTCACTCTGTGACAATTGTCAGTGTCATGAAAACTGTCGTGGCTTTCTGTAAAATCTTGCGCACTTTTATTTTCAAAAACTCTGAAAGCAACAGCTGAGAGATTTCCAGCAGTGTTTCTATTTTGATCACGTTTAGTGAAACAAACATTTGAGACCAAAGAAGACAAAGGCAGAGCTTAGAAATGGAAACTTCTAAAATATTCAAAGGACATTTTTTTCATGGAACTACAACACAGCTTTTGCAGCAAATTCCACTTCACCAGCTGAGAGGTTTAATTAGCTGCTTTCCTTCAAGTGCACAGCATTAAAGGCAGTGATAAAACCTCTCCAAGCCCTATTTCTTCATCTGGGAAGTATGAGCTGATATGTACTCTTATCTCTCAACTGCCAGTCTGTGACCTCTTAACATCTTGGCAAGTGTCCCATTTGCTTAGTATGTCTAAGCACTGCCATCATCTCAGTTCTGAGTAATTTCTCACATCAACAGTGTAGGTGACACATGCTGGAGTTGGTGAAAAGGCCTGAAGAGCCAGAACCTCCTCTAAAGCACAATCCCCCTGCGCTGGAGAGGACTGCAGGTGTCTGGCACACAGACTTGACCATGCATCCTAAAAAAGTAATGTCAGGAATGTGACTTCCACAACGAAAAAGTGGGATTAATAAAAGAACAACAAAAAAAGAAAGGAAGAAAGGGGGGAAAAAATATTTATGTCATGCTTTCTTCTAGGAGTGTTTTGTATTGACTCACTGATACTGTGGCAAAAAGCTGTCAAGCTGAGTCCTCAAAGAGCACTGGGCACCTCTGCTAAAGGCGCCAGGTGTTCCTTCCCCTTGTTAGGCACAGGCAGGACCTACTTGTTCCAAAAGAGAAGGGTTACTTTGGGGCCTTTCAATTTATCAGGTGTTCTTCTTGTCATATAATGAAATCCCAAGGAACCCTAGAAGGCTTTTAGTTAAAACTAAACAAAAATAAACTCAGTGGGAGAAAGGAACACATGCCAACAGTCAAACACTTGTATTATCTGAAATGTTTTTTTGGTCTGTCATAGATTTAGTGAATCTTTTGCATGTTCAATTACTTGTCATGATTTATTGTTGTAACAAATCTTACACCGTGATCTCAAAATTAACACTGGTCACTTTGTCTGTTATTCCCAGGAGTACCTCATATCACAGTTATTTAATACAAAATTGCAAAATATATGACTGCTCACTTTCAGTGAAATGGACCCAAAACTACATGACTCAATTGCTAATAAATGTTTGGGGTTTTTTTCCTTGGAAACTAAGCCTGGGTGGCTGTAGGAATGTGTCAAGGAAAGACTTGGAACCTGCATGCACACATTTTTTATCTGAGGGAATGGAAGCTTCCCAGACTCTCCCAGAATTGCTCAAAGCATAAACAATCACTTAGTTCAATGGGCCAAAGCTCTGATCACTTTTGTGACACTGTATTTTGCCAACAAGGGGGATGTTTAGGCCTTTTAATTAGAGAGAACCACAGGATCATCATTCTCAGCTCTTCACGAGGAACACTGGTAGCAGTACAGCTACAATAGTTTGTTCCAAAATTGGTGAACCACCATTAAAGAGAGCTTGTGTTTTATTGTTAGATGCTGAACATGGCCTTTCAACCATATGTTACCACTTGAAAATCATCTTGAGAAAATGGAAGAAAACAAAACACTTCCTCAGGCTTTTTGAAGAAAATTCTAGTTACACCAATATTTCTTTATTTTAGCCATTCCCAGAATGAACTACATTGATGACGATAAATTCAGGTTTTATGCTGACGTTTGCTAACTGTGAGTACCTCAGCCACTGTATGATATAAAGTAGCTGAGGTACAGATGTCACTGAGCTCTGCTCAGGGAAAACAAGATCAACCACAGACAATGACAAAATCCTTGCTTTGCTTCTTACAAATTCAGCAGATGCAGCCTGCATGGAGCAAAACTGCGAGTTATTTGGAGAGGGGTTGTTGGCTTTTTCTCCCCCTCTCTCTCTGTATGTGTATTAAAATTGTCATCTCAGCCTGGCATATGCAAAACTGCTGCTACAACACCCCTAAGCTGTACTGGACTATGCAGAATGTCCCACAGTCACCCCATAAAAAAGCACAGGTACGGGATGACAGGGAGCCAGTAGCTTCAGTGCAACCTGTAACCAGCCAAGCAACATTCCAGTAAATGGACATCCACGGATACACCACCCTGTGTCTGCTGTGCTGCTTGGTGTCGTGTAGGAATAGTTTCAGTTTATGCTGCTTTTAGGGAACTCTCAGTAGTAAAGGAAACTGAAAGGGTTACGTTTCTAATCTCTTCAGGAAACAAGCGAGTATGCTACTGCACAGCAAACAAGTTATTCAAAATAGAATAAAAGGACAAAGCCTGTTTGAAATCACACCAAAATGATCAGAGAAGGACAAAGGCCTCTGCAGCATCACAAGAAGGTATTGCCAGTGGATGTACTTGGAATAGGTGGGGGCTGAAATGACATCTTTAAGCAGAGATGCTCCCCTCCTCACTGCCTTCAGAACTGTGTTTCCTCGTGCTCAGTGAAGCATTGCTAGCTGTGCAATGAATCAGATGCTCCTAATGAGAAAAGTATCGGGATATTCTTATTAATGGATCTGCTCTCTTATTGTGGTCTGTACAAAAAGACTGTTAAGAACAGATATTGCTTCCTAAAGCAGCCAGACAGAATCCTGCTTGCTTCTTTTCTATTCAAGCATCAGATACTGGAGTATTTTAAGCTATTTCTAGCTCTTTAAAATGGTGTTTCAGACAAATGACTGCCCTTTAGCAGAAATAGAGTGGCATTTGCCTTTTGATCCAAGTAGGAATATATGTATAATTTGCTTGCTTTGCTTTCAAAATGGGCCAGATGGTGTCACTTTAGTATGAATCTTGAATCCAGGTATTTGGAGATTATTTTAACTGCCTGTGGGAAGCTGTGCACACTTGCAGGTCTCGAAGAAGAAAAGCAATATCCATGACACATAGAGCATGTGCTGATAAGAAAAGCAAACACAAAGGAACTGAAGAGGCATCAAGAAGATGGTACCGGGATCATGGGAGTGTTGAAGGAACAGTGACTGTGTTGGCTTAGTGTCTCACCCATGGAGGAGTACTGAGTGTACTCATAAAGAAACATAAAAAGAACAGTAGGAAAGCTCTCATGTTTAATTGCTTAAAGCAAAAGAAAGTCTCTAAAGGATGCAAAAAAGGTCAGTGCTGACATTTCAGGAGGATTTAATTTCTCTAAGCAAATGGCAATCTAGACTGACAAAGCCCGGCTCTGTGTTCACCTCAAGTACTTAACTCAGGAGCACTGAAAGCTTCAGGGGTCTCTCTGCTGCCGACAATCACTGTTGCTTGGCCATAGGTGCCCAGAGCTTGTGTGGCCCGGCAGAGGCCTGCAGGCACTGTGGAGGTGTCAGGGAGCATCGCACTGCACAATGCTCGGGCAGCACCGGGGCTCTGTCATTGTGCTCTGATGTCCTTTCCTCAGGCGCTGGCCGGGGACACAGCACACCCTGCAAAGGGACAGAGGTGACCGAGGGCTCCGCTCCTGCTGTCCCTGCTGTCACGGTGAATTTCACACCAACGTTACAGACAATCCCGTCTGGCTCTCTGCAGAAGGCAGGGCCCTGGGGAGCTCTGGGTCCGTGAGCGGTGCTGCTGAGCAGGGGGCAGAGGAGGAGCAGCAGCACAGGCAGAGCAGCACAGGGCACGCAGCTCTCACTCATTGTTCTGAGCATGGCCTGGGCCAGCTGTGCCAAGGGCTACCTCACTGCAAGAGCTGTGAGTAACCACATCTTGCATTGCATGCTGAAAGTTAGATAGATCAAAGCCTGATCTAGATCTCATTCCTCGAGGCATGAACATGAAATTTGTTGAAGTCATATCTTTATGAGTTTTCATCTCATCTGGAGCAGATGTGGGTAACCACAAAGACTTTCAAAGTGGAAGCTCTTTCATGGAAGTGTGGGATTTTCAGAAATTTTCAAACTCCTGAAACTCAACTCTGTCTGGCATGGCTGCAAGAAAATATGTTTGTCTTGTGCAGTCTTATGTCGCTGCCCGGTTGCTGCCGGGTTTTCAAGCCGCCCGGTGGCTTGAGTGCGACCCTCTGTGCTTGGCTCTCAGCCGGACCTCTGCAGCCTTCTGGCTCAGCAGCTTTTGGTCTCCTGGCAACAGCTCAAGCAGTCACAGGTCATCCAGGGGAGCTGGCAGCAGCAGTTGTAACGTTGTAGCAGCTCAGCGGCAAAGGAGCGGGAAGAACTCAAAATGTAACAGCAACTCCAGTTTTATTCAGCACCGAAGGGGGGATGCTACAAAGAGCCGGGATCTGAGGGTATGCAGGGGTTTAAAAGGGGCAAGAAAAGGGGCAGTCCAAGGGGAGGAACAAGGGAANCAGCACCGAAGGGGGGATGCTACAAAGAGCCGGGATCTGAGGGTATGCAGGGGTTTAAAAGGGGCAAGAAAAGGGGCAGTCCAAGGGGAGGAACAAGGGAATAAACCAATAGGGGAACAAAACGTAATTGGGAAACATCCAGTGGGGAAACAAAGGGGTGGAATACATTAACTTAACCAATCAACAGAACCAGGTAACAGAACTTTCGGGCAACTTATGAATATTAAAACAACTGTGAGGGGACGGGGAAGGAGATGGAACCTGACTGACAACTATGAGTGGCAGGAAACTATCATGTCTGCCTTCCCCATCCCCCTCAGTATCACTGATCTGAGGGGAATAGTTCGACCATCTTGATTCTTCATTAATCCACATAGAGAAGGCAGGCATGGCAGATTGCCGCTCACTCTCTGCGACCACAGCCACCGGCTGGGTCACCGCCACAGTCTTATGACAACATTTCTTCCTGTACTCAACTTCCATAATAAATAAGAAAATGCAACAATCTCTGTTTTACAGGAGAAACTGAGGGATGGCACAACTATGGCTTACTACTCATTGTGCCAGGAAGGTGAATTTGGGGAGCCTTCTGCTTCTAGACAGGTAACTCTGGTTTTGCCTATGAAATGACAAAGAAAGGAGGGCATGGGGAAAAAGAACTGTTGAAAGGTTGTGAATGCATTATAAATAAAAGTAATTAAACTTTAGCATTCCAGACATCTGTTCTGGTTCTGCAGCTATTGGAGGTGATAAATGACCCCTACAGGTAAATCTGCTCTACCATACGAACGAGCAATCAGTTTTCAAGCTGTTGCCTCAGTAAGCAGCAATTTGCAGAAGGCAGTTTGTAGATTGGGAATTTCTGGTGAGCTGTTAGGAAAAGCCTCAGATGTTGCTTCCAGCCTACTGTATGGGAAACTTCAGTTCCTTTGGAGATGAGTTTTCCTGAGCAGACTGAGCAAGCTTGGCTTGCTTTTCGTAGGAGCACCTGCAGGTACAGTGAGTATTTGGTTAAAAAGGCCCTTCAAACATGAGAACTCCAGGATGACAAAAAGGTGATTTGACTCTTCTGACAATATGTCAGGCCTGTTTCATACAGAGAGAGCTGAACCTTTTCCTCTAACTTGGGCTCTAAATAGCGAGTGGCTGAGAGGGAGGACAGTGAATCTGCATCTCTGAGCTGGCCCTGTGCCGAGCCACACGCTTTGGAAACTCAGAGCAACTCTCTCTAATGTTTCATATAATTTATATGCTGAAGCTGGTCCTGGCCCCTGCTCTGCTTCACTCTTGCCAGCTGCGGAGCCACCATGCCTCCTGCTCCATGTCTGCAGGCAAAATCATCCTACACGCTTGGCCCAACACCAGTCTGAGTTTATTCACCCTCCACCCTCTCCGGCTGGAACCTCAACTGAGGGCAGAGTCAGCAGTATTTATACAGGTTTGCCTGATTTTCTTGTTGTGAATCCAGGGAATGATCAGCTTTTCCAGGGCAAGAGGAGAAGCTCTGGCCCAGCCAGACA
>VZTJ01000332.1:20891-65667 GCA_013397795.1 Orthonyx spaldingii | reverse complement strand
CTGGGCCTGAGCTGCCCCGGCTGCTCTGCAGCGGCCCAGGGCCATCTCCCCGGCACCCAAAGTCAGCGCTGTGGCCAGCCCCACGCAGCACCCGTGGGGCACACTCGGTGCCAGGGCCCTCTGCGGTCAATCCCACACGGCCATCGAGGTGGCAAGGGACCCTGACGGTCACCCAGTGCCACTTGCACCCTGGCAGCACCACCATCACTGAAACCACGTCCCCAAGGGCCACATGCCAACCATCTCAGAGACAGTGACTCCACCACCTCCCTGGGCAGCTCCTTGCAGTGCCTGACCCCTCTATCAGGGAAGAATTCCTTCTAAGATGGGATCAGAAGCTCCCCCGGAGGCGTCAAAGTTCATTTCCTCTCGTCCTTTGGGATTCCATGCCGTTCCTTTGGGATTATATCCTTGAGGAAGGGGCACAGAGAGAAGGTGTTGCTCCACGGACATGTCTGCAGGAGTGTGAAGCACAGCATTCTTCCAAGACAAACGGAAGCTCAATTTAAGAACTAGTAGTAGCAGTAAGTAAGAGGAGGAAGGAAAAGAAACAGAATAATAGTAAAAATAATAGGTTGAAGAAGAGTAGTAAGAAGAAGAAGAAGAAGACAAAGAGGAAGACGAAAAAATAGTAACTAATAGAAGAATAGAAGAAAGAGTAAGAATAGCAGTACGCATAACAAGTGGATAAGATTAATTAGAACAAGAATTAGAAGAATATGATAAAGAAAAAGAAGAAATAGTAGTAGCACTAAATACTAAATAAGAATAAGACAAAAATATTAGGAGTAAGAAGAATAAGTGTAAGAGAAGAAAGAGTAGTAGTAGCAATTAAGAAGAAGAAGAAGAAGGGGAAGAATAAGAAGAATAAGAAGAGTAAGAAGAGTAAGATGAAGAAGAAAAAGTCAATAGGAATAATTAGAAGAACAGTATCAAATTAAAATAGACATCCACACATCGTCTAGAATCCCAGAATGCAGGGAAGGACCTTAAAACTCATTGAGGTCCAACTGATTCCCTTTTGCTCTCTCACGCTCTCTCTCCGAGAGGTCTTTCACATTTCCCTCTCTCTCTCTCTCCCATTTCTACTGCAATAAAATCCTTGTCCAGTGGAATCCGTTTGTTGTCCTCACGCGCTCTCTTTTGCACCTTCTCTGGGCCAGAGGCGTCTCTCGCTCACGGCATCCCAACCCATGGGCAGGGGCCCTTCCAGCCGCAAGCATTCCGTGCTGCAGTCAGGGTCTCCCTTGCCTTTCCTTCTTGCCTCTGCTTCCAGCTGCAGAATGTGCAGCAAAGCCACCTTTGCTGTGTGCCCTGGGGGCCCAGCCAGCGGCTGCCCCTCGTCCCCTGGCCCTGCAAAGCTCCCTTGGGAGGCACGGCAGCACCAGCACCCTGGGAGCCTGGGGAATTGCCCTCTGGGATCCCTGGCACACGCTGCCATGGGCTGGAATTCCAGGTCCCAGCAAGGAAAAGGTGCTGCTGCCCTTCAGAGCAAAGCTCTGGAGGGGCCGAAAGCCAAGCGGAGCAAGATCTTCCAGTGACATCTCACTGCCAACCTCCAAAACTCCATGCAGGGTTGTTTTAGCTCCTGGATTGGGCAAAAAATTCAGGGGAGGGTCTTTGGGTGGGTGCTGCCCTGGGTAAAGGGAGACACTGTGAGAGAAGCAGAGCAGGCAAGGCAAGGCCGGAGAGAAAGCAGGACACAACAAAGAGCATCACTCCATAACACCAAGGGGAAGAAGTAACCTCTGTTGTATCAAGACCGACAAAAACTTTTGAGTTTTACTCAGGTGTCTTTGCCAGGCTGCTGAAGGCCTCTCCTGCCTCACTCTCCTTCAGCGAAGTCCCCCTTTTTGCCCATCCTTGGCAGTGCTGTCCTCATCCCTTTCTGCCAATTGTGGATGATGGGGCCGGGGGTGCCTTTGTTCCAGTGCATGCCGCAAGCAACAGGCAGCACAGTTCCACCGGGATGGGAACCCAGCTTCCACCTGAGGGACTCGGAAAATCTGAACACCAGTGGAACACCAACAGGGCACATTTACCATGTTTGCTATAAAAGGCAGCACTGAAAATGATAGGTAATGACAGCCTCCTAATCACCCCAATCCCTTCTCCATTTTAAACTTTCTCTGAAATAACCAAAACACCTTTAAAATTCCTTCATCTTTGTCAATCACAGATCTTTCGAGAGCAGACTTGGGAAAAGAGCACAACATTAGCATGTTGTTAATCAGACATGGCTTGTTGTCCATTTTTCCTTACTAAATTACAGCAGGAGTTGTTGGCAATAACCAGGTATCCTGAGGAATTTTTCCTCCAGCAAGTTATTTTCCTATCACCGTCCATCTGTAATTTTATTACTTATTAAAAGAGCAATATAAATACAGTACAGTGCTTTGCAGTTACTCCCCCTTATATTTATAAACCTCAAAGTCTTGCACGTTTCAACAACAGGAAAAACCCTGTGTCATCCTTTCAGAGATTCACATATTTAAGGTTTGGACACATCCTCTGCAGGGTTAAGTAGGAAAACAGCTGAAGCTCCAGCATATCCTTAATAAACATTTGCCTTCTGGATATCAGGAATAAAACTGTGTTATTTAAGTGTCTTGATTTTTTTACTAATCTAGTTAGTATCTATTAATTCCTTTCCTCTTTTTGACTTTTCAAAAGCTGATGTTGCACAAAAAAGTGAGCTGTGGAAACCTGAAGCAAGCTGGGCAATTAGGGCTGAACTGCTCCATCTGCTTCACAGAGAATTTTTATTTGACCCCAGGAATGCTGGTTGCTCAAGCAGACTAAACAACTTTGATTCATTTCAGCGTGTGAGGGTTGGGGTGTGCAGCTCCAGGCCAGGCTGGCAGGGTTGAACAGGAATTCCCAAACAGCACTGGAGTCATGGTCCCCTCAGCATTCCCTGCTCCACCCAGCCCCAGTCTGCCAGGAATCAGGCTCAGCAGTAAAAGCACAAATTCTGAATATCCCAGGAGTGCTGTACAAGACAGAATGATCAAGGTCTGTCATTCCAAAGCCTCACCTCAGGTGCTCATCTGGGCTAAATGCTGTATTTTGGGTTAGACGCAGGCTCTCTGATAGTTATCAGCACCCGCCTGCTCTCGGGGTCTCCAGGAGCGCAGAGCCACAGTTAAACCCTGCACCAATCTGTTTGCCTAGAGACAAAACTTATTTTCTTCTGCACACCCAAGTTCCTTTCATGCCACCTGGTTTAGATAAGCTGCTCAAGTTTTGTCTGGTCGGATTTGAGCAGCTGCTCCCCGAAGATGAAGGGACAAGGCCAGGAATAGTTAATAACTTTGTTAACTGGAAACACTGTTGAATCATTCGTTTCCCTCCCCACAGATTGCGTAAAGCCTCCTCAGAGTTTGAGTCTGACCAACCTTTTAACTGGAAATAGCAACCCTCGGCAGGATTTTCCTGTCCCAGCACCAGTTTCTCTCAGAAGTGTCCACCTGGCTTCTAGCCAGAGGTACAAACGGCATTTATTAAAATCCAAATTTTGAGATAGGGGAAGATGTAGGTGGAAAATTCATGCCAACAACCAAACTCTGTGTAGGTTTATACCTACAAAGCACCAGGGTCATCTCTTTTTCATAATTCACATTATTTCTATCCTGCCTGTGACTTCAACTCTCATCCACTATACCAAAACAACTGTTCTCTGTTGGCTTGTATAGCTTCAACTGTTCTGGCCGTCTCTGCAGCTCTCCAAAGCCTTCAGTCTCAGACAGGACACCTGATTTCTGAAATTCCACCCCATGGACTCACACACACTCCTGCCCCAGCACCCCAGCCCTTCTCCACGGAGCTGATTCCCACAGGTCACCCCAGCCTGGGCTGCTGCCTGGGGTTGTTCCTCCCCAGGTGCAGGACCTGCATTTGCCTTTGTGGGATTTCCAAAGGTTCCTCTCTGCCCATCGCTCCCTCCTGTCCAGGTCCCTCTGAAGGGCTGCACAGCCCTCAGGGGATCAGCCACTCCTCCAAACTTTTTATCACCAGTGACTCCCTGAGGAGGCATCAACCCCACGGGCTCTGCCTGTCCTGCTCCAGCTCCCTGCTCACATCACCTCTCCTATGTTTATCACCATTCCAGTTGCTCCATCTTTTCTTATAGAGAAAGAAAATATGAAAAAAATCCAGGTGGATTAATGCCAAATTATGCTGGCATTTTACAGAGAGCATGAAAGACAACAAAACTGACAATTTTCTAAAGCAAAAGCACTATTACAGTCACAATAACACCTATCAAGGAAAAATCTGTTCCCTAAAGTAAGGAATAAATTTTAATATAAAGTCCCATCAGCTCAAGGTGGTACCAATTAATCAAAACAATTCACTTGCAGATTCTTCACAGTCACTGTTTTTTAAATGGTAATTCTTTTCTTACTTGCTATTCCAGTGTTGGCACAAAGGAGGTTTAAGCTGATTTTCATCCAATCTTAAAAAACAAATCATAACTGTAGTTTAAAATAGTTGGGATTGTTTACTCCTCTCGGTTCTACGTGCCAATTCAAATACTGAAAAAGTGATCAAAAAACAGCACAACTGCCAAAATGAACACCTCAGAAATGCCAAAGTCACGATGCACCGTACGGAGCTATACTAAAATCTCTAATTTTTAATACAGGATGAGTAGTGTACAATTAGCAAACTCCGAGTATGTTCTGGATTCACATGCCCACACACACCCCAAGTGTGCACCTTAATAAAATTAAATACTCATTAACTGTGAACAGTCCTGGGTATTTTTATGAAGATGTTGAGTTGGTAATTGAATTTGAAGCACAACAGATGCTTAGTACTCGATTCAAATGCTGCTTTTCCCATATATTAAGTACATATATTTGTGTGGATACATACAAACACTCTTCAGCTACCACAGTAATTAAAAAATATCAGCCAAAGTTTGTTTCCCCAAACTTAAGAACTCAAGCCATGAGCTAAAAACCTCAGCAATTCTGGAAACACTGCAGTGATGCCATAGTAAACATCAATTCTGATTAAAACATCTGAATTTATAATGAAAGCTTTTTTAAAAGTTGAAAAACATTTTTGGGCACGGCTTCTGCACAAAAATCTTCTTCCATGAGAGTCTGCCAACTACTACAGAGCTACTCAGGGTTTAAAGTGTTACTGCAGGTTGTGTCTGGCCAGCAGGGCAGGGGTCGGAGCTCTGCAGTAAATTCCTGCCATCAGGCAGCTGGGAGATAAGAGTTGGGAAAAGAAAAAGAAAACAAACACAACAAACCTCAAAGCCCCACTGAGACATCTCCTGAGAGTCAGAGACCTTGTAAAATGTCACCTTTGTCTTGACTGATGCCAAACCCCTGACAGGAGGTTCAGAACAAGGCACCGGGGGTGTGGAAAGAAGAATTTAGCAAATCTAAACCACAAAACTTTTCTTGGACTTCACTTGTTGAGCATTTTGCAATTTTGCTCTCAGAAAGTCATGCAAGTTTCATGAAACTTCCATGGAATTTAAATCAAAGATTTAAGCTGTAATTTTTAGCCCTCTGCCTGAACACTGGTACCTGCACTTGCGTGCACACACTAAAATAGATCATTTCTGTCAAACTCTACTCCACAACGCCAGGAACGGGAACAAAGCACAACCACGTGCATCTGGCAATGACAGAATGCATAGACCCACCTGGGGATGCTGCTGTCAGCCCTCATGCTCTGCAAAAACTCTTCTACCCATTTCAGGCCTCAATATTAAACATCAAGCAAAATAAAAAGTGTTGCAGATAGTGCAAGGGCCATCTCTTGCAATTCCTGTTTGGCAGAAGTTTGTGCAGGTCCTTTATCCTGGTGGAGGGGAGGCTGTTGCTGAGTAATCTTCCTCCTGAACCCTTCAAGTGACAGGAATTTCATTTGGGATCACAGCTATTCACAGCTACCAAGTCAGCTGTCACAGACCTGACAAGGTATTAGGGCAGGACACAGCAAGTTTTATACAAAAGACATTAAGGTATCACAACAGAAGAAGTCACGTCTGGACAAGGACACAGGTTTGCTTTATGCAATTTGCAAAGGAAATTGATTTAAGCACTGTAAAATCAGCGTTAAAATAACAAGGTTTCAATAGGTGCTCATTTAAGGAAATAACAGCAAACTGAACCCCTTTCACATCTTCAAGGGTCTGTTTGATCATAATACATGTTGATCCTCACCATCTTCCAGTAGATGACCACAGACATACTGCAGCTTCCTGAAAATGTCATCTAATCACTTCCTCCACAATTCCAATTAATTTCCCCAGCTGGGCACAAGGAAACTGTGGCTGCCGCTTTGTTTCCTGAAGTTCAAGTGAATCCAACTCTGCCCACGGTTACAGGGGTTGTTTGTCACCAAATCACAGAACCATGGCATGGTTTGGGTTGGAAGGGACCTTAAAGCCCATCCAGTGCCACCCCTGCCATGGGCAGGGACACCTTCCACTGTCCCAGGCTGCTCCCAGCCCTGTCCAAGCTGGCCTTGGACACTGCCGGGGATCCAGGGGCAGCCACAGCTGCTGTGGACAAAGCATAAGGAAAGTGGTTGTGCTCCTCCACAGATCTGAGTCAACCACAGTGGCAATAAAACCCTGGGCATAAGGATGCACTTAAAAACATCAGAGATGGTCCTCGTGCTTTTATAGGTAAAAGAGATCAAATGTTATATGAAAACAGGCAGGACTTCAATGTGTTGGTAAAGGCCTTTCATCAATGTCAGGCAAGAGGACAGAAATTAGAAAATACCTTCAGCCAAGTAAAACTGGCTTCATTCACTGAAACTATAGTAACCATCTGCTTTTTGTTGCCTCTGTGCTCTTACAATACTGTCCAGAATTTCCATGTTCAGAGAAAGTGAACACGGGGGGGGGGAGGGGGGGGAAGGATTATTTACAGCAGTTCTACAGTCCTCCTTTTACTTCAATGCTCTGTTTAAATATTCCGGCTGTTTCAAGGGCTTGGTAAAACTGGCTTTTGTAGACTGAACACAAAAAACAAACAGGAGAAAAATGCAGCATTTTCTCCCCCTCAGCCAGAACACAGTCAGAGCACAGTGGTTAAGCAAAGGCAGAGTAAGCTAATTACCAAGTACACAGCTGCTCCTACCTGGCAGAAAGCAAAGGGAAAAAAATCCTATGAGTCATCAAATGCAGTTCCTAAATCTGGAAAAGCCTTACAAAAATAAACTTCTACGAAGAAGGGACTGGCTTCAGAGAAAAAAAAAGCGATGCAGATAAAAAGATCATTATTTCAGAACAAAAAACTATTTCCAGTTTGAAAGGAAAAAGTTTTTTTGGCAAGGCAACTACTAAATATGTCATCCAGTTAAAAACAGCTTCTCTTCTTGTGGTTTGCTGGGGCAGAATGAGCAAAGAGATCTTCTACCAGATTCTTTTTTTGTGTCAAATGCTGAAAGGGGGTGGGAAGGAGTTATTCCTAACCCAATTTAGAATATCTTTATTCCTCTCCATGATCATCAGCACTTCTTACATCCACCTTCAACATGCACAGAGCTCCAGATATTCACTAAGAATTCAGGGTAAGTTTTATGTCCCACTTTAAACAGGAAGGATCATCCTGACTTCCCAGTTTTGCAGACACACAGGGATACAAATACACAACCGTTCATGCTCTGGCAGAATTTCTACTTTGCAAAGCCCTTAGTTGTGTAATTTCTCATCTATTTTAGAAAATAGCAAATGAGACTCCAAATTATAAGCAGTAAAACAAGAGAATTTGTAATTAAAACAAGAGAATTTGTAATGAAAACATTGCTTGACATTTTTATTTTTCAGTTTTGTCACTAACTTCAGAGTTTCTCCGAGTTCTTTTGAGAGTCCTTTCTTGCACTTATGCATGGTTAGTGCTGAAATTATATTACATTGGCCACTAAATTTGAAGATATCTACATTTAAAAATTAAATTAAAAAAGAGAGGAGCTGAAAACTTCAAACCAGGTGTGAGCTGTTGGGGGGAGCAGGGTGTTTGCTGCTGGGTTTGTGAGCTTTCTGTGGGTTGGGTTTTTAACTGAGTGTCAGAGGAGGTGAGTTCTGATCCACCTGTACTCACACACAAAATGAGCACTGACTGACACACAGGAGCTCCTGCTGCCCACCCACCCCCTCACCAAACTCAGGAAGCCAAAACTGCATTTCCCTCAGTTTTCCAAACAGATTTTTTGATCCAAAGTTCAAACCTTTTAATTAAAACTACTTCTGAGAAGAAATGCATCAGCTTCACAACGTGATCCCATGAGCTGCTCCATTATAAACTATTAAAATATCCTGATCTTAAACGTCTTTTCCAACCTAAATGATTGTGTGATCCCATGAAACATATTTTAAAAAAAGCTATAGGGTATTCTGAAACAAAATCCCTGTTTCAATTGTGTTAGAAATGCCAGTGAAAAGTCTCTTTTTTGCCCAAATCACCAGATCCCCTTTCAACTACCCCAAGTTTCAGCTACTTTATACTCCCAGCTCTCTTTCCTCCTAATAACAGTTACCAGAATTTTGCTCCAGGTTCAATTTAGGAGGAAATAATTAGATTTACAATTAACATTCCAAAGTATTTCTTGTGTAACATTTTCCCATTGCTAATCATTTACCCAGTGACAAGGCACAGGAATCCACCCAGGGTGAGTGTGCAAGGACAAACATCCAGGGGCTCTCAAAATGAAGCATTTAAAGTGAAAAAGGCCATGTTTTACAGGGAGAATGACAATTTTCCAACTTCCTTTCAGACTGGCCTTTAATTTCCAAATCTCGCATTTCCAAACAAAATTCGTTGACCCCTAATAAGTTTCCTTTTGATATTTTCTTCCCTTGATGTCTGGGTGAATTATCAGCAAAAAACAAGTTTCTTTTTTCCTTACTCAAAAAATATTTGACTGCACAGCATCTCCCCAGAATTCCCAGAGCAGACAGCAGGAGATTGACACAGAATGAAAAACACAAACCCCAACAAAACAAGCAAAGAAGAAAAGAAATATAATCACACACACCATCACTGAGCACTGTCATTTGATAAAAATAATTATTTATGCTCAATTGCAGTGTAATTCTTCCCTCACCTCTCCTGCATTTCACGAGGTTTTCCTAGCAGGTTTAATCAAATTTTCCAGAATGCTGTTGGATATTTAAATAATGACATGCCCACTTAATTTGCACAAAAGAAAAGGCCTGGATTAAGGTTTGCTTTGATTCATTGGTTAAGCATTAAGTAATTAGATTTGCCTTCTTGTTCAGAAGAGGATAAACACGTTGCTCAGTTATGATCCCAAAGCTGCCCCCCTGCACTTTTTACCCTCCAAGAAGTTTCCTCCAAGTGGGCACTCAAAGACGACCCACATGAAACAAGGGATGGAGGGACAGGGCACAGGGAATAGCTTCCCACTGCCAGAGGGCAGGGTTAGGTGGGATATTGGGAAAGAATTTTAAAGAGATGAATAAATCAAATTAACATGCTGTGCTCCTCTTCCAACACAGCCACGTATCTTCACACAGAGAGCTCAGAAATTATCGTCCCTGACTCTAAACCAGCTATCATAACTAAAAAAATGGAACTTGGCTCCAAAATTATCTTTTTCCCATCCTGTTCTTAGTATGTACTACAACACAAAAAGAAAAAAAAATAAAGATGGCATCACCTTGTGTACACAGAGACAGCTGAAAAAAAGGAATTTATACACTTCAGCATCAAGTAAGGAGTGGTGACACAGCCTAGGATTGAGAATACACCGATCACACTGTACAATGAAAAGAAAATTTAATGCTGATTCTAAGTTAATACCCACCAGATTGTTCACCAAATACAGTGTCTAGAGACATCTTGTTCACAGCACTTAATATTGAAAAAAAGCCACAGAAAATAAATCTAAAAGCCTCATATCTCTATCCTATAAATCTACTCCCAGGGCAGAGTTGTAGTGAACATTTGTACAGGGTTTGAGCTCAGGAAGGTTTCCACACTCACCCTGCTTTATACTTCCTGAAAATGTTTATTTAAGTTGCTATTTTCCATTACTGTTGTGACTCCTGTCACTTGAAACACCACAGAAACAGCCACAAAGTGTCAGTACAAAGCCAGAAAAACAACAAGACAAAGCTCAGAAAGAACAAAGCCTGTTTTGAAATCTGAAGACACCTGTACAAATACTTTTTTTTTGAAGAAAAATAACCCAAAACTTTTTCAAGTGAAAAATAACCTCTCCAAAAACATATAAATTCAAGTGAAACAGTCGAGATAAAAACAAGGAAGTTCAAATGCACTTACACTGAATAATAAAAGAATTGGTTTGTTTGCTATCTACAGTGATTTCTCCTAAGAAAACATTCACCAGAAGACAAATATTTAATATTACTCAAAAGCAACAGTCCCTGTTTAAAGCTGCTCTGTAAGACCAACAACTCTGGTGAGCAGGCAGTGTTTATAACAAAAACGTGCTTTTTATATCAGACAGTTTGTGCTAACTCGGCAACATTTCCAGCTCAGTACACTCTGTACCGGCGGGGCTTGCCAGAAACTCGGCTCTCCATGAGCATTTTCCTATTTGTTAACTATTTCTTCCAAAGAAAGGAACTAATCACAGTGTTTCCAAATCCTCTTCCCAGCCATTTAACAAGCAATCCATTTGCCTAACAAATACACAAGGCAATACTAATGTAAATAGAATAATAGCGAAATAATTTCAGCTATGTAAATCAGAGCATCCTGCGGTTTAGTTTTAAACCAGAACAACACAAAGCCGAGCATTACCACGTTTCTTACAAGGCTAAATCAGAGAGGAGTCCAAGAGGCACTAAAGGCTTCTTTTCCCAACTCTATTCCAGATAACAGCCAAAAATGCCCCTTTACATTTTGATTCTGTAGTGGTGGCCATTTTTAATTTAATAAATATTGATGAAATGTTAAAATATTTATTAACTCGGAGAGAGAAGGGTGGTTGATGTTCCAGCTTAATGGACAGGCCGGGAGCACAGGCACCCCCTCACACAAGCACTGCTGTTCAGAGTAGAAAAATCCATGGAATCACGAAGGAAATGTGCATCCACAGTCAAAACCCACACACCTCCAGTGACTGCGGCTCTTCAAACCTCAGAGCTGTGCTGAAACACGAGGACTCTCAGCATTTAGGGTGATTTGCAGCCATTTGGCAGCTGCCCCCGACCCTGCAGAGGAGGAAGAGCTCAGCTCAGCCCAGCCACACGTGCTGAACACGTTTTCCGTGCTTGCACACCAAGGTCCGGGTGCAGCACATCCCTCACACACCCAGACCAGGGCATGTGACACAAATACCTGTTGTCACAACAAATGGTGTCTCCTGAGGGGAAAAGGCACCGGGGCCTAATGCCACCCACTGCAGCTGAGAGACAAACCCGATTATCTCACCGGTACTGAGGAACAATCAATGCTGGGCAATGGCCAATTCTCAGCACTCTGCCACTTCTGGTACGTACAAAACGGGTTCTTTTGGCAGCAATGAAATACTGACCCCTGAAAAACTGAATCCACTCACACAAAAATCTGATAAAGTGATGTCAGGTTATGATGGCTGTGCCTGCCACTTCCTTTGTGTCTCACCCTCTTGGACACTCCACAGCACAGTCAATTCTTTGCAGAGCTCCCATTAAATAAACTATCATTACATAAACAGCCCCATTTTCACAGCACATATGGTTTTGAAAACTCCCTTTATCCACTGGGCAGCTGCAGTGTTGAACAGAAGCTACGGCCAGAGTTATGGTGCATGGCAGAAAGTTCTGTGAATCCCAAGTTTCTGTATGTTTTTATTTGGTTGCAAAATGTCATATTTCTGACATGTGATGGGGATTTACATCTGCAAATGCTCAACATGTCACAGTGACAGACTGGGGCCATGCTGACTGTGTGTTTTGTTAACATTGACAACAACCACAGCCAATAAAACTCTGGGAGTCTTTGTACTCTGAATGCACTCTGTATTCTTTTCTAATATATTTGTACAAAATATCTTAACTTCTTCCATTTTCCTCAAGCACTGTATATTCAAAGGCTTTAAAAAGTTACAGTTCGTGGGATTTCAGAGTTGTATTTTCTTTTGTTCTTTTTCCTTTTCATTTATTTATTTATAATCTCATCCCAGATGTGGCATCAAATGCACACAGCGGGATATCCTTAAGCATTACTTTGTAGAGTTCTTTGTGTCACCATCCAACATTCTTAATCACGTGAGGATTAGCAGGAAGACTTAGCTGGGAGCAACGAGAGGGGAAACTGAGTGTCTGCTGGTTTTAAACATTTCCACACCAGCTCCCTCTCCCCAATTTCCCCAGCTCCCAGAACACGGAGAGGAGGTGGAGCAATAGCCAACCTTCCCTTCCCTTCACCATTTGCATTGCCTGCTTGTTCAGCACAGCACTTAGAGGCAATCCTGGAGCAGGACTTTGTCCTCCTCCTCCATCCCACATCCTGGACACACATCCTGGGTAACTTCACAGCTTAGAGAGGGTGGCCGGGGGAAAATGCTGGACACAAAAGCTTTGGCTGAGGCAGCTCCCAGCTCCTGGTTCCAGTCGGATCCACAGCTCCAGACCCCAAAGCAAGAGCAGCCACTGGTGTGGTTTGCAAACCACTGCAACAGCCAGGGGAGAGAGGCTGTGAAGATCTGAGAGTTCAGCATTGCCACAGAACTTGCCCACTGCACAAGGAAACCAGGACTCCAACAGTTCCATGTGTAAGACATGCAAACAAGGTGGCCTGGACCGATTATTGTCCCCCACAGGCATTGGGAAGTTGTGCATTGCCATCACAGGTCACTGTTCTTAAACCAAGACCACTTAACACATGCAAGGCAACCACAGAAAGCCTCTGACAAACAGTACAGGTGACAAGAAAAGTCATTTTTAGGATGCAATAATTCATTCCTCATCCTAACAGGTTAATTTAAATGGCTACCTGGGATTAAGTAGCCACAAGCCCAAAAATTCAGAAACTGCATTGTTACGTGTAATAGAGAAAGTCCAGAAAAGAAGTGGATCTGCTGACACACAACTTCAAGCCAGAAGAGGAATGACAATTTTGCCTCTGACACATATGGACTAACAGGAAAACAAATTAACAGCAGCCTGAAATTATGACACAGCACAATAGTGTAAAAGTCATCTTATATGCAGAGCTCTTAAAACTGAATTAATAGAGGACTATTGCATAGTTACTGTTGGTTATAATTTTGAATACATTAAAACCTCTACTTCCCCAGACCAATATTTAAAATAAACAAGAAGCAGCGAGCAGGCACAGCCACTTCATTAAAGTGATTACATAAACTCTCCAACCAAGACTTAATTTGAATTAATAGTAAAGATAACACTGAATGCATAAACACACCATGCAGAAAGAATGAAGTTCTAAAAAGAATTAAGTGGGTTGATGATATCACATTGCAAACACCTGATGAATTCATTAAACACAAAGGGTTGCAGATGCCATGATACACAGTGAGCAGTTCCTACTTGAAAAATCAGATGGATGTCAAACTTACAAAAACTAGTGAGTCTTAACAGCTGCAGGACACAGGCAGAGGTTTTGCAAAGCAGCAGCAAAATTTGTATTTGAACCTACAACTGATACAGCCAAAGTATCAATACCAGACATGATTGGTTTCAATGAAGTTATTCCAGTGTTTGGGAGAACAGCTGCTGCTTCTGCTCAGAAGCGCCAGGGATTGCTCCCTTAAAACTGCCCTGTAGCTGAGACCCACCTTCCCCAGGCACAATCCCAAGGGGAGACCCTCAGCCCATCAGTTACATAAACCACTCTCTAGTCTTACTCACCTTAGTAGGGCAGCTAAATATATGCACCAAGTCGTAAAATCTGCAGAGCCATCAAAGCACTTTTGCTGCAACAGAAGAGCTGACAATTTATAGGCTCTTCAGTTGTGCCTGCTTTTATCAGGCTGGTTAGTTGAAAGAAAATGCACACATAATTACTTAATCCCATTAAAACAAAGACAAATGACAGGACAGAACTCCCGAGCTCAGCAGTTTGAGCACTGGAAGATTCTGAACTTGCCTGGTAGTGAATCACGGAGCCTTCTCCGTGGGCAGCTCCTTCCACAGCCCCTCTTATTTTGGCTACATCAGCATCACAGCTCTGATATCCTGATATTCCAGCCAGCTCCAGAAAATGGCATCTTAGACAATGAACAGCTTCCAGATTTCCCAATGTACCAGGAATCCAAGGTCTGCACTTTTTCAGTGAACTGATTACGTGTCAATTACACAAAGCAAGTAAATTCACAAGAAACTACTAAAAAAGCCCCAGTTGTTTCTTCCAACATTTGGGGAGCACAAGCAGGACTCCTAAAGAGGCAGCAAGTGGCAGTTTGGGGTTGGTGTTTAATTTTAACATTTTGAGTTTCAGAAACTTACAGAAACTCCTATTCAGTGCATTAACGACAAAACGCAACCTGTAGTAAGAACCTGAAGAGGGAAAATAAAGCAAATTAACGCTCTAGGGGATTTATAACACAGGTTTGCTGGTGTGTTTACTACTCAGGAATAAATAAATAAACATATAAAATAATTGCAAAAACTCACTGAAGAACTGAAAACTGAACTTCTGTAAATTCACATTAAACTCAAAAGTCACTTCTTAAGACAGTAAGGATTTTTTTTTAATACAAATATGTATTTTGTGTACCTTTAAGCACCAGGACCTTTTGTCTCTGCTGTTCCCACACAATAATCTGAGCCCTTGAATGTGAGCAGTGTGTCACCCCCAGGCTCAGCCATCCCACAGCAGCTGTCTGGGGCAGGACAAGTCAACAGTGCTGAGGGTAATGTTTGCTCACCAATTATCCTTGGTGGGCTCACTGAGAACCTCCCAGGACACAGCCAGGCAGGAACTCCTACCCCAAAAGGGGAGGGATTAGGATTTTCAGTACCAGAGTGCATTTCTTTTGAGACTAAGCAGTAACAGTCTTGCAGGCAAAACATTTTTCTTCACACTTTCCAGACCTTAACTGTGGTTTACAGCAAAAGAAATAGTAATAAAATAATGCTTCCTGCAGTCTGGTTTAGTTTAGGAAAAAGGCAGAGAGGGACTGAGCCATAATTGCACACACACCTGGGACAGGGGATATCTGCCTGGAAGTTTTCCACTTCCAAGGACAGCTCCTCCAGGTACAGAGGCTTTCTGGGGAGATCTCTCAAACACGCTGCTGTTTATTCCTCTCAGCTTTACCTCACCTGCTTATTGGATCCTGAACACACTATTTCCCAAAGAATGGGAACAAATGAGTGGAAATTCCTCCATTTGGGCTGCAAAACCCTTCTGGGTATAAATTCTGTGGGTTTGTGCAGAGGAGCAGAGGGCCTTACTGATGCTGGAAGCACCAACACCAGCAGAGAAGCAGCAGCAATGATGGTGACACCACTTCAGGACAGCCCAATTTTAGTGAAGTACTTAATTTACCTTAGTATGGTGCAGCAATGGAAATCTTCCTTTGCTCTGTATAAAAAACCCAAATTAGATTCCTAACTGAGGGCTGTAAGGGATGGCAAGAGAATCCTTAATTACTTGTAAGGTATTCCAACTATAATGCTAGTACAAAATAAAAATAAAATGTTATCTCTCAATAAGCCAATTACATTTTAAAGCAAACCTATAAAGCTTTTGTCCGGATCACAGATTCCTCTTGACCAGCAGCCGTTTAGAGTGGTAGAACTCTCAGGAATATCTCTGGAAAGGGTAGGACTGTCAGTTAAGTCCTTCACCACTCCATCCCAATGTCACCTCCATCCCTTGATCAGAGCAGAGGACATCATTCAAATACAGAAGTCAAACTTGCTTTACAGTCACACTGCTCATTACCATAGTATCAGAAATCCCACCCTTTTCATATAGAAGAGACAAAAAGAAGAGACAGGGGAGACAAACCCCACACACTTTCCCCTCACCTGCCTTAGAGAACAGATTCCAAGGAATTTTGTTGACATATGCAGCAAAGTATTGCATAGAATTAATTTTATCAAACTCCAAAGGGACCAAGAGATTTTCCTTCCAGCTCCCCAGAACCATAAACTCATCAGGCTCCAGGCCCTGCTGTTCCCCTGCGGACACAATAACACTGTCCATACTTCTCATCTCTTTAGAGAGCTTTAAAGAGTAAGTATGAACTTATTAAAGCCATTCCAGAAAAAAAATCCTGTACAATGATCCTTTCATCACCTATGATGGGAAGTTTCCCTTGGTGGGAAAGGTGTTCTATTACCTGTGTTTCAGAAGCAACCACAATGTCATGGAACAACTACAAAATAGAAATGTTTTACTGAAAATCTGATATTTATTTCCTGCTTAGAAACTGCCACACCTGCCTTCTGTTCTTCCTTCTAAGACCAAGTTTATCAAGATAAGGACTTTAATCTAGGAAATTCACACTTCAATTTCTCCAGGAATTTGAGGTGCTACCTGTGCCTGGTTATTTGTATGATCCACCCATCCAATCTTTATAGAAATTTGAAGCATTTCAGTTTGACCCCTCTGAGTACTCCAAAGCATTAAATGACCCGTGATTTTGTGCAAACACTGTCCAGGAGGAGTGGAGAGATGGGGGCTGTGAAGGCTGAGCAGGAATGGCTGTGGGGACAGCCAGGGAACACCAGAGGTGGCTGTGCCAGGGCCCAGCCCAGCACTGGGTCCGTGCCAAAGCAGAGTCAGGGCTGGGAAAAGGCAGAGGCAGCTCAGGGAGCTCCCAGCCCTCAGCACAGGAACAGAAACTGAAACTGTGCCTGCTCCCAGCAGCCCTGAGCTCAGGGAGCACGGGGACAACCACAGGGCATGCGTGGGACCAAAGCAGCGCCGCAGCCTCTCCTGCTCTGAGCCAGGCTGAGCACCCGGACCTGGCCTGCAGCTCCAAGCAAACATTCCAGAGTGGTTTCCATCAGCCAGGAGGCAAAAGCATTTCTGCTGTGCCCACCTTGCGCTGTGCCTTTCCTCTGGCTTGTACATTGCCTTCGAACTACTGAACATTTCAGCCTTGGAAAATCAATTTTACACCGTTCCACCCAAAGTCCTACTTATTAAATGAGTACTGCCACACACGGGTGTGTGGTTTGGTTGGGTTTGTTTTAACCAAGACACTAATATTTAACTACCAGCACAACTCCAGCCCTTTCTTTTCCTTTTGAAGCCCCCACTTCCCATGGGCAAAGAGCAAAGGTAGGAATCCACCCTCATTCTTAACCTATCCCACATACTACAGCTCAGTTGTTTTCCACTTGCTCCTCCTCTTCATTCCATGCAGGAATATGGTTTTGTTTGCTTCTTTGGGAAGCCCATATTCCAGCTTCAGGGCCCTGACGTTTCAATGAACATCAGGAACAGACTTCACATTTCCAAAGCTGCCTGCCCCAGGTTTTCCTGGCTGATCACTGACACCCCGAGCCATGGATCACATCTGGGAATTGCCACATGGACACGCTGCCAGGGATCCAAGGGACTTGTCCTACAGATTACAGTCAAATCCCAGGATAAGTAAGTGCAGGTGTATAATGAAACCCGCTTAAAATGAAACTGGTCTCAGGCTTGGGGTATAAGAATTCTGTAGCAAGATTTATGACCTTTAATAGGAACTTTATTATAAAGAAAGTAACTTTTATGTAATGAAAACCATCTCTCTCTGAAGAGGAATGATGTGTTAACATCAGCAGAGCTGTGTTTCAGTGTTTTCTGTTTGCAATCCAGCACCGTGTTTGTCACTTAAAGTTCATTAATTATTCTAAAAATGGCATCACCAAAAAGCAATTGTATGCAATTTTTTAATCATTTTCTTCTGAAGGCGGCATTTCATCTATTTTTAAAATCTAAATTTTCCAGTATAGCTTACCACATGTTCTTAGAATTACTCAGTACATGAAAATACAAACATCAGTAATGAGCCCTATTAATGCAGATTTCACTTCAAGCTAACTTAGATTTACTTCACACAGTTAAGTGAGTTCATTTCATTGGAAAAAGAGATTCCCTAAAGGAAAAACATCAACTACTGTGGCTGATATTGCGCAACACATCGCTGAAAAATAAATTCTACTGATTGGATTTTTTTCATTTCCCCCCCCCCAAGCAACACTTTAAAAAATACAGTCTTTTAATGATTGTTTAATTTTCATATAACTAGAATATAAATCCTTTACATACTGCTTTGCTGCAGCTGCAGCATAATGTCTCGTTTTTCATGGAAAAAAACCTAATTACGTGGTTCACCGAACTGCCTGTGGTAACACATCAATTTTATTTACATTCAAAAGTTGGACTTGGGTTTGTTCTCAGCACTCCAGTTAATTCCAAGCCCATTTTACACAATAGTTCTCCTGGATTCATTAGTAACACCTCACTCTGCTGTTATTGGGAGGGATTCCCAGCTATTGGAACCTTGCTTGGGATTTCCAGAGCTTTCCGGGCAGTTCCACTTTCACAGCACCAGTTCTATCCCACTTTAAATATCTTGGATTTGCTGCAAGTCTGGCCTTGCTGAAACAGTTCTGCCAAAGGACCATTAAATGTCCCTCCAGAAGGCAGCTGTTGATGTTGCCTCAGGAGTATCAACTCCTTTTCCCACAAAAACACCAGAGAAAAACAAGAAATACTGTGTGGTCAATAAAACCTAAAGGTTAACTACTCGAAATTTCACCTATTTCAATTGAACTGAGCTTATATTTGGAAAGCAGAAAGATTTTGAGGAAGCACATGGGATTCAGCAGAAAATTTCTTGGCTTTTCCTTCTGTCAGTGTCTTTCCTCTAACCTGTTTTCAGAAGGTAATTTGTTGCAATCAACAGGAAAAGCTCCAAATTCCCAGACATGAACAAAATCAAGATGCTAATTCTTGAGTGATACAAATAAAATAAAATAAAAATAAAATAAAATAAAAATCAAGATGCTAATTCTTGAGTGATACAAATAAAATAAAATAATAAAAAGCGTTAGGCTTTTTTACATAGGGCACTTTGGTAGATTTCAGATTTTTTTTATAACTTTTTAGCCTTAGATATTGCCAGCTGGAAAAAGAGGGAAAATGCACAATGTGAGAATGATCCATGGAATATCCTGAGCTGGAAGGGATCCACAAGGATCAGTAAAGTCCATTTGTTGACTAGAATTGGTAATGAATTCACAATGCCACATGTACTCATTGGATCCTGCTCTGAACACTGAGATTCCCTGTTCACGTGGAGACGAAACCACTGAAGGAAAGAGGAATTAAGGTAAAGGTAAGTGCAATCAGAATTCCAAACAGGACACTCAGTTTTAATTTTTTTTTTTTCAGACGACACCCATAAACCAACTTTCAAATAAAAGGAGTTGAAGCGGTGGGAAGAACATTTATTTTTAAAAGAAAACAAAACAAAATGAAGACATCTTGCCCAGACACAATAAGGCTCTTGTCAACTTCATGTGTATAAAAGGAGTTGGCATTTTCCCATGAAGCAATTCCTTAATCCCAAATGATGGCATAATAACCTCATTTAATATGCCTCCTTAAAAGAAAAAGTTTATTTTGTCTAAGCTGAACTTCAACTGGCAATCACTGGACACCAATTACCAGTGTCAGATATAAGGGTCACGGAACAATTCCATGAGCTGAGAAAGTAAGAATTCACTTTTCAATCCCATCTTCTTGCCAAAAGAATGGAAAAGTTGAACTTTGTTTTCATGTCTTTGGGAATAATCTATGCTAGGCAATTAAGAGAATGCAAATGACTTATCTTATTGAAAATAATCAAGCCAGAAACAGACTTTTCAGTAACTTAATATTCCAATAAAGTCTTCTGTCATAGGAACCTACTTGTTAATTCCACTCCGCGCTCAAGAACCGGCAATTAACCATTTTCAGATTTCACTTCAAATTATTAATAAGTGGTACTCAGCTGCTTGATATTCATTGCTGCTTTTTAAATGGAAAGCCTTCCAAAAGCCTTGCATTTCAGCTCCTTCACTCCTTGCTCATGAGCTGCTTTTCCATGCCCTGGCTGCTCCCGTTCCCGGTTCCACTGGGCATGACAAGAGCAGTGGGGTTTATGGGGTTACCCAGAGTGCATAACCCAGTTGTTCTAATACATATCCCATGCTTCAGCAAGGCCCAGGCATGCCCGGAATAACCTTTGGGTAAATCCAAGGGAGTCTCCAAGCCAGCTGTAATGCAATTCCAGCAGCAACTCCCTCCCCTCCTGCCCACTGCCATAACCTCACAACAGAAAGAAAAGACTGAGGAGCACTCTCATTTGAAGACCCATTTCATGGCAAGGGGGCTCAGTCTTCTTCTCATGCATTGCTTCACACACTTAAAATATGTTTGATCAGACAGGAAGCTCTTCTCATTCAATAATTAACGTATCTCACTACACAGAGCTTAGAACACACTCTGCAATTCCTGACAGAGCTCCCAATTCCTCACAATTGCAGAAATAAGACAGTACCCTGAAAGAGCCTTAAATAGAATCAAATTGAAATGGAAAGTAGATTTTTTCACTACTTTATTCTCTTTTACATTAGCAGAACAAAAAAATATCATTTTTTTCCAAGTTTTCCATTATTTTTCTTTTAATCCCTAATAAATGCTGACAAACACCAATTAATAAACATTTACAGGTTAAACACTGACTTAATTTAGAAGACTTGACTGATAAATGAAACTTTGAAATCTGGCAGTTAATAAGGGAACATCAAGAACCCTTCCTAGCAGGAATAAAACCACCTAAATTGAATTCTGGGGCAAGTTGTTCTCCTCAGAAAAGATCCTTAAAAACAGAGCTGGCGTGTTCTGCTTTCCTGTAGGTCAAAATCAGCAATGTTCAGGTAGAGAAACAATAGCAGAAATGAATTTTGGAGCACAACCACGTGGGTTAATGTGGGTGCCTTGCACATAGCCCCTCCTACAGCCAGCATTTTTCCCTCCTCACTTTTATCAGCACCAGGGGATTACGGCTGCACCAGCCCGATATGCCAAGAATTCATAAACAGGAACAAGCCGAAGCTCCAGGTTTTTCCTGTCACAGCTCAAATTTCAGCTACGTTTTTAAACTTACCAGGCCTCGAAGATCATGTACAATAATCTTTCAGGAAAGACTTGCCTAATTCATTCAAGATAATCTATTCTTCCTAAGCATTTCCATGCAAATCCTTATATTCTACAGGCAATATAGTAGAAAGTGTATTTGTATCTTTTTTCTGCGGCAGCAGCTCCAGAAATCAATGGATCAAGTGCAATATACCAGACAGAAATCCCAAATACCTACCAGAATCACTGAGTTCAGGCCCCCAAGCTACTAAGCTGATAGAAGGATGCAGTTTTAAAGAACTATCAAACACCCAGTATTTATTCATTTTCAAGCTCCTGTCTCACATCCTGCCAGCTTTCCAGAGTCCACCTCCAGTGCTGTGCTTACAGTCATCAACCTGTATTCTCAGTAGTGGTACACATCACAATCCCTGCATTATCCCTGAGAATTCCAATATTCTGTACCACAGATGCAGCAGACAAAGCTGAATATATCCATAAATCCAATACAGAAATTACAAATTTATGGACAAAACTGCCAGAGAAGCACAGAATATTCTGAGTTGAAAGGGATCCACAAGATCATCAAGTCCAACTCTTGGGAGTTGTGTAAAATGTCAGAGGAAAGTGCTCTTTGCAAAAGCAAACAAGGGAACTGAAGAACAGATCTCCCTTCCCTATAATCTGTGGGGAACCCACAGGGCCCAGGGCAGGGGTGGGAGGAGAGAGAAAGCCCAAGAGTTGAGCCTAAATTCTCTGTGATGCTCCAGATGGTATTTGGTCACCAAATGCAAATGAGAGCCCTGCAAGTTGCAAATCCACAACTTTCCTGTCAAAAACGCTGCCAACAGTCAGACACTCCCTCCTCTCCTTCCACTTCTTCTGTCGGATGCAGAAAAAAATGGATTTATGGGAAAAGATACCATGGCTGGAACAGTTACCAAACCTCTCCAGGCAGCAGTATCATTAAACAGCACTTATCCTTCAGAAAACAAAATTTAACAAACTAAAGCATGCCAAACTTTTTCACACTTAGAATCACTCCAGCTTTTCCTCACTCAGTGACCCCACACCAATTAGCTTTTTCCACCCAGGACAAAATAAAGATCTTCAACTTCTCTTCCAGTTTTAAATGCCACCACAATAAAAGCCAGAACACCACAGTCAAGGCTGGCAGGAAGAAGAAATGTAGAGAGTGTGCAAGAGACACCTCTGGAGTTCGCAGCTGCCTGGTTAATCCAACCACTCCACTGATCTATAACTGCTCTGCAAATAATTGTTTTTACTTAATCTCCTGTGACAGCATTTAACTATCCACAGTTTTGGAAAGCTACCACATAAACAACTCTCCTTGTACCTCCTGTTTACAACCACTAAGTTGTTTTCCCTATGACTATTTGAAATTCTTTTATTAAAGGCAGATTTGTTGTTTACCAAATCTAGAATGCTATAAAGATAAAGGAACCCTTAGAGTTCATGAGCAAAAGTTTTTGAAGTGCTTCTGAAAGTAAAGCCTCAATTTGGACTTTTCATCTGTCTACTGAAAGCAGTAAATATCATACAGCACTATTGGAGTGACACTGCTATCCAGAAAAAAAATCAATAATTATAATTTAGACTTGAATTAATAAAACATAATATTGAAAAATTAAATTCTTTTAAATTTACTTATCACTAAATTATTTCACTAAGTCCTAAGCAGGAAAAGAGAAATCCAAAACTTCATTCTTGATAAGAATTCATGATCTTATGAACAGCTATTACCCCCTAAAGTTCCTGTATCTCAGAAGAGGTTAATGTTTTGGATAGACTCTAGTCTTCTGCTTGGATTTGCAGATTCCTGGGATTTGAGCTCCTGAACACGTGAATACAACACAACAACAAAGCTCTGGCCATGGAACTCTAAGTCACAGTGACAATCCAACCTGTAGGAACAGCATTTTAAGCCAAAGCAGCTCACTTCCTGAGCAGGTTATCCCAAAAAAAGTATCATGTTACCCCAGCCCAGCTGACAGGCAAGGAAATTGCTCTGCTTCAGTAACTTCCCTATTTTCTGTTTGTATGCCCACATGGAAAAGCCCTTTATATTTTCAGGAAGCTAATTTCAACTATCAAATATTTCAGTATTGAGGCCTGTTTATACAATAAAAAGCACAATAAACTTGTTCCTTTTGCCTTGGGGCTGCATGAAGCAGTGAACACAAACTGTGTCCTTTGTCCTATCTCAAGGAATCAATGGACATAAATGCCTTGTTCTGGCAGAATTTGAGGCTCAATATTTTGTCAATACTGATGTTTGAACTTTAAAATGTACTGAACAGAGCCCGACAGCCCTATCAGCAGGAAAATGTACAACACTTACACAATTTACATCACTTTGAACTATATCTGATAAGTCACTACACATGTTTCAATGTGCTTTTAATATAGAACAAGGAAATCTATCCTTGTAGGATTTACACACGTGACAACAGACGAGTTTCAGATTTAATTCCACTTAAAAGTTACAGCTCTGAAGGCTCCAGCCTGGATGCTGGAACAGCTCGAGGGCTGTGTCCAGTTCTGAGCCCCTCGGTTCAGGAAGGACACTGAGGGGCTGGAGCATGTCCAGGGAAGGGAATGGAGCTGGGAAGGGGCTGGAGCCCCAGGAGAAGCTGAGGGAGCTGGGAAAGGGGCTCAGCCTGGAGAAAAGGAGGCTCAGGGGGCCCTTGTGGCTCTGCACAACTCCCTGACAGGAGGGGACACCCGGCGGGGTCGGGCTCTGCTCCCAGGGCACAGGGACAGGAGGAGAGGGAACGGCCTCGGGCTGGGCCAGGGGAGGGGCAGGTTGGACACCAGCAGGAATTTCCTCATGGAAGGGGCTGTTAAACATTGGAAGGGGTTGCCCAGGGAGGTTTGGAGTCCCCATCCCTGGAGGTGTCCCAGGAAGGCCTGGATGTGGCACTCAGTGCTCTGGGCTGGGGACAGGGTGGGGATCGGGCACAGCTGGGACTCGATGACCTTGGAAGCCTTTTCCAAATAAAGTAATTCTGTGATTCCATAACATTTTGGACCAGGCAAACAATGTCACAGTGATGCTCCTCTCTTTGCTATAACCTGCCCCATACATTTAAGTGGATTTCCATCCACCACCACTGGAAGCAGCATCACATTGTTGTAACCAAGATGTCAGATATAAACAAGCTCCATCAATTTACAACAGAACCAGAAGCATCACCTGCAACTCCCCTCAAATAAAAAGACACTTAAGTCCCATCTACTGCATTTGAAATATTAAATAAACTATATTTCACTAAGAGAAAAGCATATATTATTAAAGCTTTGCTGGGTAAATAGAAATATTACCCATTCCCTCATTCAAAACAGGTGCCTCATAAAAAATGAATGTCAGTGGAATGGCTCAGTGCAGCACTTGTGAGCCATCTCTTTAATTATACATGATCACAGGGCTACCTGCGTGGAACACGCCCCAAGGTACTCAGGGCTCCATATCTGTGATTTCACAGGCTCTGGTGCCAAATAAACAATCTGGCAGCCATCAAAGCAGGGAGTTTGGAACGGTGCTTAGAACAGAAAAATGAAATGAAATTAAATGAACATACCATAACCCAGCACCAAACAGTGCAGGGTACAGGTGGGAGATAAGGAACAACTCAAGCACACTTGATAAACAAAATATTCTGTGTACTTGAAAAAATTTTATCACAAAGTCACCAGAAGGTCTAAAGGTCACAAGGATAAAAAATTATTGCAAGAAACCAGAACCTGATCCTTATGATTGGCTTTTTTTCTTTTAATCTCTATTATTATTCTAGAACTGGTGAACTTCAGTTGTTTTCTTGCAAGACACAAGGTAAAAATGGAGGTAACATTCATACAGCCTAATAAAACACCTTTCAGGTCAGGCAAACTAAGCCTTGTCATAGCAACAACACACCACTGAAAAGAAAATAATATACAGTGGATATAGTCAAACCCAAACAGGATCACAACAACCAGAGTGGAAATAACTGTATCATGTTCAGGCTCCACATTCTGGAGACTCTGAGGACAATCCCAGTTGCATAAAGCCTATAATCACCAAATTATCACTGCCACCTGTGACCTACCTGCCCCTTCCTGCCTCGTATTCCACTCACTTGTTGCAACTCGCCTTGGATTGTGCTCAAATCCTGCAGCATGACCAAGGAGCAAGTCCTGACCTCATAGATTTACCTGGGGTGCCGTGGAGCTCCCGACTCTACAGCACAGGTGATTTGCTTCATCAACTACTGCCTTATGCCAGAGCTGGGGTTTTATTATTATCATCATCCTTTGAACTAGAATTTACTCTATTTTTAGAGGTTTCATAAAAATGCAAGTCAGGAGGTTGACTACAGGTCTTCTGAGTTCAAGTTTCATTTTGCATTTTATCACGCAGCAAAAAAAGGTCAGATTTACAGGGGGTTTTTTGTTTCCTGCAGGTCTTAAAACACAAACTACGACAAAATCACATACAGTAGTAAGTTAAAGATTTAAATAAAGTTGCTTTTTCACTGGAAAAAAAATACAAATAATTGAGAAATGAAGGGTGACTTACTGTGCAGCTCGCGGTGGATGACATCGACCAGGTTGGGCTCGTCCCCCCACCAGAATATCCAGAGCTCCTTGCAGTCGGGTTTGACGTCCCGGCGCCACACGCACAGCAGGTTGGCCTGCAGGCAGCGGATGAAGCTGAGCAGGATGGGATCATCCTGGGCCGGAGCTGAAATGATGGGTCCACAGTCCCCATGGCCTTCAAAATTGTACCTACGCCATTTGATGCCTGTGAGTTCAGCCTGGCAGAAACAAAAAAGAAGAACAGAGTCATTAGATCACTTTGTAATTTAGTTATATTCATCGTTTGTTTCATTTTCATTGGTTAATTCTTCAGTTCAAGTTCAAAAATCCTCCTATTCATACTTTTTCCTTTATTCCCTTTCAAGGAAAAAATTTAGAAACAGTACTGAATAAACCTGGCTTACACCTGCATTTGTGTTTTCACCACAGCCTGACTCATTTCTATTCATTTCTATTCTATTCATTTCCAGCAGCTTCATTCAATTTTTAACCTTATTGTTATCTTATTGTCATCTTACAAGTTAGAAAGGAAAAAACCAAACAGGGAGAGGGAATGAGGCTCATTCCCTACAGGCTTGGTGGCCATGTGAGCTCAGTGTCAGCCTAAAAGTTGGCCACAAACAAAGTACCACAGGACTCAAGAAAACCAGTGACTTACTGGAAAACGTGAAACAGTTTCACATTGTGAAAAGGAGAAACAGTCTCACAGGTTTGTCAAATGTGCTTTTTCTTTTTTTTCCCCAAATAAATGAAAGCGGAATAAGGAAATTTGCCATTTACTGTCTCTCAAAGAGACAGAATTCTCTTATTAACCAACAAGGAAGAATAAAAACAGATTTGCTGCCTAGATATTTGGGAAAGGTTTTCTTTTTCTTCGGGCACTGCCCAGGCTCCCCAGGGAACAGGCACAGCTCTGAGGCTGCCAGAGCTCCAGGAGCATTTGGACAAGACTCTCAGGGACAAAGCTGGGTTGTCTGTGCAGGGCCAGGAGCTGGATTCACTGATGCTGGTGGGTCCCTCCCAGCTCAGGCTGTTTTATGATTCTGTGGTTTTCCTCCACTTCCAGTTTGCCCCATCCCTGTTGCAGCCTCCCCCTTTCTCTCCACTCTCCAGGACAGGGAATACCCCCAGGACAGTCTGGCTGTTATCAAACACAACTGGTGTGTGTACACCCTGCTCACAGCAGGCTTGTACTCTGCTTTCCAACCTGTTCCCACATTCCTGCTGCTGTTCCCTGCACTGCTTCATTTCCAGTGCTCACACCTTCCCTTGGCTGCCCAGAAGCAGCTGGTGCTTGGCTCCCAGGCACTCCTGCAGGAACAGCCACAGCTGGTCTGCAGCAGGGACTGCACACACCCCGGGGCAGCAGCTACACCTCTGACAAGAGACGGCATTGCCAGGGACAAGGGAAAGACCCAGAGCTGCAAATACTCACTGTAGCAATGAATTTTTACTCCGAAAGAAAACCAAAGACTTGCGGATCACGTATTCCTCTCATTTTCATCACCTGTGTAAGGACATCCAACTCCTCCAAAACCCAAATTCCCCATCACACACAGGAGGATTTCCCTTTTCAAGTCCACAAACAGTCCATTTACAAGTTTAAACTCTAAAATTTACTTTTCTCCACCACAGCAGCTGGAAGGAGCCTGCCTGGTTCAAGAGCTGGCTGGTGAACTGCTGAGGAGCTGAAGGTCATGCTCATCATACCAACAACAGAAGCAAAAAACCACATTTCTTGGATCTTGTAAATACATCCTCTGAAACACTTTCACCTCATTCCTGTACACTGCCTGGCACAGCAGGGCTGTGGCCCATGGCTACAGTTCCTGCGACTCTGCCTCAAGGACTATTTCCCCAAACACTGATTATCCAGATTGCCTATTTAATTGTCCTCTGAAGAGGCCTCACCGGGCACAGGGGAATGCAGTACTGCACTGGGAAGGGGAAAAACCTATGAACACTGAACAGCAGTGAAACTGGGTTCATTGTTTGCAGGCCCCTAAACCATGGTGCAGAAGGGACACTGCCATCCTGTATCCTGCCAGCAGGACACCAGTCCTGGATTGTCCCAGCTTCCTGGAGGCTTCCTGCAGCCAGCACTGAGCTCCTGCACTCAGACAGAAATGCTGATCAGCCATCCAAAGGGTTGGGAACTATGGAAAAGGAAGGGGGAAAGGACAGTCTGGACTGGCCAAGATGCACAGCCATGTGACACCTTTCCTGGCACAAAGAGGGCAGGGGAACACAGGAGGAAGACGAAAAATAGAAGGACTAAAATTATTTTTTCCAGAGGAGGGTGCTGGAATATCTCATATATTAAGAAAGGGAAAGCCCCTAAGAGAAGGGGCTTACACATGCTCCTCCAAAACATCTACATCTGTTCTATGTGGGTCTCCAGCTACAGTTTGGAAAAGGAATGGGCAGAGTTTCTGAAACAGGATAATGAATACAGCTATGAACCACGAAACACCAGAAATTAGTGCAAGCATAGGCAACCTATGAAAAAAATGATGTTAAATGTTTGTGCCATAACCAGCTAAGAACACATGCTAGGTCACAAAGAGCATGGAACAGGAAGATGACAAAAACCAAAACCAAAAAACCCAACTGAACAAAGGACGTTACCCAACAGCAGCACTCGCTTGATCCACACAGCAAAAGCCAGAGCTCAGCTGTTTCAAAGAGCAGAGAGGCTCCTGTGGCTTCCTGCCAGCTCAGAGGTGTCACCCCAACATCCCATCCAAAGCAGGGATGAAACAGAGTCAAGGGAAGCACAGCGAAATCAGCAGAGCTGCACCCAATTTAATTCTGCACTAACAAACTCCTGGAGTCTGTAACTCCATGGACTGTGAGGAATGATAAACTACTAACCTGGATCACACCAGTGTCCACCCACAGAGAGAGACTCCTGAAAAAAGGGAGAGAGGAGTCCTGGCACTTTGGACTCAGTAGCAGCATTAAATGAGCTCTCACACATCGTTTCCCAGTCCAAGTTGCAGAGATGTGGTTCAGCACATGTACTGAGATGTGTCTGTTTCTGTTTAAATTTTTAATAGGTAAGCATCAATACTAATCCCTCAAAACCTCTGTCCTCATGTTAATCAAAACTGAATTCAAAAAAGGAGATTTGAATCCTGAAGGGATACACAAGAACAGACTACACCCAAAACACTTACACACATTCTACGCCTCTACTGATGTTCTGTGTAAAGTATTTAACACACTGTAGGGAGAAGAACTGCATCCACACAGGGGTTTATTTACATTAATTTCTTTAAACAGCTAACAGCCCTGGTTTGAAGAGGCCTCCATCTCTAGCAGGGTTTGTACAGACAAGACAAGCAGTGACCTGTGGTTCTGGGGACTGTTCTGAAGAGCCAAATGTGGTTTCATTTGTGCTTCATCGGCAGTGACCCCAGGCTGACCCAACACAGCCTCCTCCTCCTCAGCTCCAGCTCTGCATTTCCATGTCCCTGACACTGGATCTACTGGTCATGGAACCACTGGGTGAATGGGATCACTTCACCAATTTAAACATGAGAAACAAAGAGAAAGACAAACATTTCCAAGCTCAGCACCCTGACAGCTCATCCTGCAGCCACAGGAGAGGAGGGAGAGTGGTGTGGGATCTCCCCTGTCAGACAAGACACAGCCTCACACTGCACCCAGACTGCTGCTCACGGACACCTCAGCCAGCACAAGCACTGGAGCCAGAGCAGGCCTGGGTGCCTGCCCTGAGCCCTCAGCTGCTGCTCACACATTCACACTGAGCTGGGCTGACTCAAACCCAGAAGGCTTGGATTAAACGACTTTTTCCTCTACTCAGATCAGTCCCCACACCTGATTCATGAAACAGCCACAGAGATGCTTGTACCAGGAAGTCTGAGGACAGCAAATCAGGTCAGGGAAGGCAGAGCTGCTCTGATTAGTAAAACTGCTGGTTTGAAAGCAGCCTGAAACACTGAGACAGAAACCAAAATTGCCAACCTGAGGACAAAACTGTTAACTCACAACTGGCTAGAGATGAATGCAGAACAAAGCAGAACTCTTGCCAGGTGATGTAATCTACCGTGTTTCTTGCATCTCTTCCCATATGGACAGTCCTGGCTTATTGCAGCTGCTACAATGTTTTTAAAACTAAAAAGCCTGACAAAAAAACCCAGAACTTACAAACACTTATTATTATCCAACACTGTTAGCAAATCATGCATTAAATGAGATTTTGCTTTGGTTTATAACATAACATGTGTTATGGAGGACTGGGCTGTGAAGGATTCAACCGCTCAGATAAGAGGGGCTGTTTTGAAATGGAGCTTTTTTTATAAATTCAGCTAACTGCACTTGGACACAGAATATCTGTGAGACATCAGTTCTAAATGCACTGGGCCAAGCATGTAAGGAAACAGAGAAATTGGATCTCTAACAGTAATACCCAAACCCTTCACTAACATCCAACTTCTTACAGAGCAATTCCCAAGACACAAAAAGATCTGTTTCTGATGTTTTCAAAAGCAGCTGTCAGGGTAGAAAAGTGTGTTCAAATTCCACACAGGCATCCAAAACCACCCAAAACATCCCCAAGAAATAGGCATTAATGAAAACAGTGCATTGCCAATGTCTTTATTCAGATGCACGGCCTTAGAGAGAACATCACAGAGTCCCTTGGAAAGGGACACAAACTCAGGTTTCAGAGACCATCCTCACACCCTGCAGAGTGAAACAGCCTCAAAGAGATGAGCCGAGAGTGTTCAAACCCCTGCTCCCCCCTGCACACACACAGACAAGCAGAGAGACACAGAAAGCAAATTAGCACTTCCTTTCACACCCTGCTGCCCTAAATACAGACACCTCCACATGTACCTGCCACAGCTCAGGGCTCCAGGACACCATCCCCGACTGTGAATTCCCAGGAGACAGAAAACCTAAGCCCTTCTTTTCCCCCTTCAGGCTTAAATCAGAATAATAGCAGGCTGGGAGGGTCCTCTGCTGATCTCATCGTGCTGCACTCAGATTGGTAGAGTTTAGGCTGCTAAAAATCACAATTCCCCAGTAACATTTCACAGTGCACAACTTGGTGCTGGCATGCTCCCAGCAACCCTGAAGATATAATTAGTGCTGGGTAGCCACTGTGACTGTTTTCCTCCTCTGCAGTCCTTGCAGATGGAACACAAACAAACCCATCTTCCACCTCCTCTTTTATTTCTCATCTCCACCAAATGCTTTTTGGCCTCTGTTTTATGAGACATGGACAGGCCAACTCTAAATTAGCTTCTCCACATCACTTGAGTAATTCCACCCATTTTAATACACAAAGCTCCCTTGGACAGATTATACAACACTATAGACACAGCAGAAGGAGAAAGAGAGAAAGCATCAAAAGTTTGAGAAATTCTTGTATTTGGCCACACCAAGTGTAAAGCAGAGTTATTTCTGTACTACTTTGTGCTTCTCTACATTAAAAACAATGACTAAAACTATATAATTGTGTTCTTTTTCCTGCTTCATATAGTACAGAAAAGTAAGAAAAGCTAAGACAGAGTCAGGCTGCAGAGTGTAGAAAATCATTATTCAGTACTTTCAAAACAGGAAGGATATAATTGAAAGGAGGTAAGATCATATTGTGAGTGAAAGAGCCAGGTACCCATCACATAGGCCCTCAGCTCCAATCCTGATTTCTCAAAGACTTTCAACATGACAAAGTTCAAGTCATTTTGTTTTTTACACTTCACCAATTTGACACAAAACAAAAACCAGGTATGAAAATACTTCCCAAGTGCCTGCCCAAAAGGTGCCACTCAGACAAATTCAGGTCTACCCAGTGCTTCAGCTTTCTCTAACTGTCTTAAAAAATGATGTAAGTAATGTAAAAAACCAAACCACACCTCATCACTTCTACAGACACACTTCAGTTAAACGAATGGAATAGAAAAGCTCTCATCACATGTCCTTCTAACCAAGAACAAGACGCTAAGCTGCCTGAGGTACCTTAAAACATTGTATTTACCAGCCTCTGAAGTTAGGCTCAGTCAAAACAATTTCTCTAATCTAGAATTTTGTTTGCTTCTACATCGGAGAGTAGTTGCTAAGTATCTTTAGTCTACAATTTATGCTTCAAATTGGAACATAAAACATGTAAATGCCATATCTATGTTTGCCAGTTTTATTAGAGTCTCATCCTGAGAGCTTCGTTCAAGTAAGTAGCTATTCTGAAGCCACCAGAGACTCATACTAAGGCCTACTCACATGAGTGAAAATCTGCATAAGAAAGCCCTTAGTTCATAGTCCAAGAATTTCAACTGTAGTTAAAGGTGTCATGGGAATTACACCACCATTTTAATTAAATGCTCTAAGATCTTGCAGACAGACTCAAGATTAGCACCATCTGTTTTGGTTACAGTGTCTCATTTCACTACATCATCCTCACACAGCAACGAAATATCATTGCACACTCCACTCCAGCCATTTAAATACCAGATAAAATTTATGTCATGTTGATACACTTCACCAGGAAGGAAGGACGAAAGGACGAGGACAGGGGGACTGAAAACTACTCTGTAACAATGCGTTGCTCATGGGGGAGGCAAACATCATCCCCTGTCCCAGTGAAATAAAGTATTTAGTAACATCTGCCTAAGTCCCTGTCACGTGAATTGAAAAGTACAGAGGAGATTGCTTAACTAAAACATTCGTTTTCTTCACAGCTTTACACTGTTTGCACACCCTGAGAGAGGTTTTTATTCCCACAGCACAACTGAGCAGTGCCAGCACCTGTCCACAGCCATTCCCCCTCTTTTCTGCCAAGTCTGGAGATCTCAGGGGTTTGAAAACCCACAACAAACTGACCATCTCAGCCCTGCGGAGCCTCCTGAAATCAGATCGTTCCCTGAACTACATATTAACATTCTCCTCTTTACGCTTTCCATTTTAAAAAAGCAGGGAATGGTTTGTGTTCCCTTCCCTCGGGGCTTATCCCTTCTGCCCCTGGAAGAGGGAGGGATCACATGGCAGTGCAGAGGCCTCCCATGCACTGAATGAGCTTCAAAAGGACATTTCTGTGAGGCCAAGTATTGCAACAACTGCACAAAGTCCTCCAAAGTTGCTCTGAAATCAAGAACAGACAAAAAATAACACATTAAAAAACAGCCAATTCTGAAATGGGCGTTCCATGGCCAACAAAAACACCGTGCCATGGTTTGTGCTTCGGAGCCCAGCGCTCAGCCTCAGCCCTCTTAGTATGCAACTGAGCAGCAGCAGAATGACATGTTTGACTTTAATCCTCTCCCTGCATAAGCACACAGTCAAGTGCCTGGAAAAAAAGGGATAAAGGGCAGCCACTAACAAGCTTTTAAAAATGAAGGATGTAAAAATTACCTTTTTTTGGGTTGTTATTCCTTTGCTCTTAAAACCAACGTGAAAGTGAGCACGCCAGTGCAAGCAGCACATGTGCCTGGAACAGCTTTCTGCTGGGTAAATCCCTGCACTCCACGTTGCCTCCTTCCCTCATGCCCCCTGGAACAGATTATCTAAATGCTCCTACTCCAGAGCTGTTTGTGACAAGCAACAGTGTCAGGGCATTTGTGTGTCATCTTTTATCTTTGCCAAGTCTCGGTGAAGGATTTAGCTGTAACCAAAATCCTATTATCAGATATCTCCCTGATGGACTGCTGTACCTGGGGACATCTGAGATCCCATATCGCAGTATTGAGGACCAGAAAACCAAGGCATTTCTAAAATAATAGAAATTTACATTATTAAAAGTCACAAACTAACAGCATGAGCTGTTATGCCTAAAAAGTAAACAGCACTGACAGAAATGAGGTATTTTTTCCTCTTTCTCCCCAATGTCAGGGTGGTTCTGCCCATGTGGGAGAGGAGGCAGCCAGGAAGATTAATTGCTTCTTTCCAAGAAACAGAAGTCAGACCCAAAAAGAATTTGAGGTGGTAACCAAGTACCATCTTTCCCAGTGGAAAATATAAAAGGAGTCCAATACTAATGCTCAAATTTCAGCAGCTCTGGCAGATGCAGGAGTTATCAACAAAGGCTTTTTGAGTGGCAAGCATGAAAGAAAGAGCAATCTGGTAAAAGGGCCCAAATTACTGATATGGATCCAAACCCTCACAGAATTTCAAGGTTAAATACTAAAGTAGATGACTACAATCAAACCCAGCAGAAGGAAAATGAGCACACACTGACACACTAAAAAAGTATCTCCTTCCAGTCCACTGCAAAAACAGGTTGGCAAAACAAAACCAAATGTGAGAAATTCTTATGAAAGAAACAGAAGGTGATGCAAAAACTGAGGCCGTTACAATTCATCTGTAGCTCTGCACCTTCATCACAAACTGCTGCTCTTGTTTCACAACATCAAAACCAGAAGAATTACAGGAATGGTCAAAAAATATACATTCCATACAGTAAAAAAATCATCCAAGGATTAAGTCTGGTTGGTTTACAAGAGGGACGTTGAGGTTCTCTAGAGAACAGCTGCTGGTTTTCTTCCAGATATCAAATTAAATTAGCAGAACACAGACTCAAACCAAAACGAGGTGGCTGAAATTTTTGTATCAGGATGAAAACTTATGTACTAGTTTAGAAACTGTCTACAAAACATCTACCTGGTTCAAGAAACCTCTCAGCCAAACACACAGAGAGCCTGGGAGATTATTCAAGGGAAGTACAACTACATCCACTTCAGCAAATCCAGCGGGCTAAACAAACACTGGCCACCACTGAGACAGGACACTTTGGTGGAATTAGGATTCCACAAAGCTGTTCCATGCCCCCTCATTTAGCCAGGTACCTTGGAAATCTCCTCAGCACACAGAGAGCAGTCAATGATCGCCCTCAGAGCTGCCATCCCCAGGCAGGATCCAACATCCACCAGTGAAGCAGCAACAGCTGTTCAGGACTAACTGCACAAACTCTGAAAAAACCATTATAAAACAATAGAGAATTAAAGAGGAAATTTTTGAGAAAAGACCTTTGAGTTAGATCAACATCTTTCACCTTCAGCGAAGGCTTTGGTTAGCAAATCTCCAGCCCTTAACCCATCCAGCAAATTCAGAACATGGTTCCACGCTGGTGCCTGGCTCCCCTCCACTGTCGAGGCTGTAACCCAGTCCATCAGAGATGGGAAAGGATAATGGGATAACCATGGCTGGAAGCCAAGGGGATGACACTCAGCCATCCCTTGAAAAGGTACTTTCAAGCCCAAAATATTCAAGACACAAACACAAGGAAACTGAAAGCGCTGTCCCAGGTCAGTGTGGGAGTGACACACAGGCACTTCCACACACGGGTCCTGCTGGCTCCTGCACCAACACAGCCATACAAAACGGGAAGTGGCTGTGCCAGAATCCCATCACCAGGAGTGAGAAAGGGAAATGGGAAACCCAATCTGCACAACAAAACTGAGCAGGCAGGGATCTGGGGTTCAGAGGATGCACAAACCCTGCCCATGTCCAACCACCTACCCAGCAAAGCAATGGCAGCCAAAGCATTTCACAAGGCATGACTGGCTTTGGGTTGGGTGTTATTACTGGGAAAAGGGGAAGTGGACTTGATCCTGGAGCCCTTTGCCAACCTTAATGATTCTACATGGAATGAAGTTTAACCATGGCAGAGCCGAACAATTACCCCTGTAGGCTCCATGGAAGCACACAATGCCTGGAAGCAAAATGCCATCTCCAAGACAAAAGACAGAAGGAATTGAAGAAATTCTTTTCACATTACCAAACCTGGGTTTAGGTAGTGACCCACCCCGCAGGTCAGGTCACAGACACTATTTCACAGAAAGGCATCTCTGAGTTCTCCAGCACTTCAGCCAGTTTCTTCACAAAAGGGAATCAATTCTATTTTAACTTCTGAGTAGATGGTTGAGAACAGATAATAAAATGAAAACTGCCACTGCACACTTCAATAGTACACCAAAAAAAAGCAAATAAAGATATAACTTGCCAGCAGCCAGAGTATCCCTCCCTTGTTTTCAGACAGGGTAAATGATGAGGTTTGCAAGTTCCCTTCAAAAAGAATCAGAACTAAGTGACTGCCTATTTTCCAAATTTAAGAGTCCCCTCTTAGAGAAAGCTGGACTACAGCACAGCAGTCCAACACGTGAAAAAAAATGACAAAAGCAAATCTGCAAGCAAAAAGGAATCTTCTCTCTTTTTCCCAACTTTAATTTTCTTTTCTAGTTTTTTTAACTGAAGGAGGAAGGAAATGTCAAACATCAGAGTCGTACAATGGACTATCAGATGTTTCCCAAACCAAGTAATCTGACATATGGGCACAAAAAAATGGGGGGGAGGGGGGGCTGGAGGAAGTAACAACCCGAGCAGAGTAAACTTTGGCACAGTGAGTTAAAGAATGCAGTTCCCTTTCTTCCATTACACAAAAAGCTGCACTGAGGACTTGGAACAATCCCGTGCCCCACATCTGAGCAGCACAGCAGCTCCCACAGGTTTGCAGCCGTGTCCATCCCTCCCTGTCCAGCAAAGCTCAGTTTTAACCCGTGTCCATCCCTCCCTGCCCAGCAAAGCTCGGTTTTAACCCGTGTCCATCCCTCCCTGCCCAGCAAAGCTCGGTTTTAACCCGTGCCCATCCCTGCCCTGCACATCTGGCTCCCTTCCCAAAGGGGCCCATCCCAGGCTCCTGCTGTGGCTCAGGGAGGCAGGCACAGCACAGGAGCCCCATCTCCCAGCCCTGGTTCTGCAGCATCATCCCTGCCCTCATCAGACACCCAGTAATGCCCAGCTTGTCAGGAGCAGCCAAAATCCCTCAGCCCTTCAAATCCCACCACCTGCAGAATCCTGGTGTATGAATCTTCCATAACATGGAAAATAGTAAATAAAGCCACTACATGACTGGTCTTGCAGATTCACTTTGCCAGCTCTCTCACTGTCATTCCTGCGAAGACAAGAATCCAGCACCTCCTGCCAGAAAGGAATTATGGAAATTCACAGAGAACTCCAGTCAAAATTTTATTAAAATAGACACGGAAAATTAAATAACCAGAAACACTGGGCTAAAACTGAGAGCAGCTCTTTCAGAATAAAGTAATTTAACCAATTAACCTTTTCTCTCAGCAAAGAAATTACTTTTTTATAAAAATACTTGATATGGCCACTACAAGATATTCCTGGAATTAATTTTGTGTCGCACCAGAGCTGCCTACAAATTCAGTAACATTGCAGACATACATGAAGTGAGACTCATAAAAGTCCAACACTAAGGGACTGCAGTTATATTAAATTAGGTTTGAAAACTTCTTAGTAAACCAGAGACTCCTATAAGTAAAAAGTCACGAGTCTATAATGTAAAAAACCAACACATTTTGAAACTTATGTCTCATAGCTGTCAGCTATGAAGGCATCGTTATCAAAAACTGGAAGTTTGCCAATGTCTGGTCAATAGGTAAAGAAGAGTTTTTCTTTAAATTTTGCTTTCAATCCTCTGTTCTCACAAAATATTGTACTTTACAGGCAAATATGGAGTCATAAGAACAGGCAACCACAAGGCCCTGACCACAGCATAGCTCTTTTAAAGCTAAAAGATGAATGAAGTAAAGTTTTACTGAACAAGCTTTAAATTTCCTTCTCTAAGACACGGATTGTGGTTACAAAGCCACTTTGATCTCCGTTCAATCCACGCCACTGCCAAAACGTGGTGGGAAGAGAGGAATGAGGGGAACAGAGCTGCCTTGGGAGGGGGGGGAGAAAGATTTTCACTAGGTCAGTTCCACACTCCAGGCTTAAATATGAATTTATGAACCCTTTTGGAGTCACCAAGGCATGGAGGAAGAGTGAAGGGGGAGGGACAAAAATCAAAGAGGGGAGGGGAAAAAACCCAAACTTTTTCCTCTGTAATTATAATTTTCATGAACAAAAATACACTAAGCTGCAACACTGGCTGATTAAAGAAAGCTCAGGTAAGTGCCTCATGAGAAGTGATACAGAAATACATGTGTCATATCTTATTACTTTTGTAATTTTAGAAGCCTGCCCATTTTTCTCCATTTTCATAAGCTGATTAAATACATTCCTTAATATAGGGACAAGGTCATTGTGTATGTTTGAGCTCATCTGTGTTAGTCACATAAATGTAAATATTGCCTCAGGGCACCTTATACAACAGTACCACACAACAAAATTCCCCATCTCAAAGAAACAAAAGCGAGGATGCCACTAAAAGCTCCAGCCACATTTCCACATGCACTTCTGCAATTCTGCTCGTGGATTAAGCCACACATGACTCAATGAGAAATAACATGTTTTTACAGATTAAGGCAGAACGTGAGAGTCAGAATTCATCAGAATTAATCAAAATTCACAGCACAAGCCAGAGGAAAGACTGCTTAAGTCTTTTACACTTGTGAGTAAGGCAGCTCCCTACTACGTGAGGAAATGCTGAGAGCCCTCCTGATGTGAAAAGCTGAACTTCCTCCCTGGTATCAGAGCGGGTTCTACTCAGCCCTCGTTATAATTTTGCAGTGTTGGGATCACACTAATGCACAGCTCTGTAACGAGCTGGGCCACAGCAGGAAACAACACGAGCTGTCATTCCCAGGATCCCGGCCCCTCATCCCTGCGCTGTGCGCTCACTCCACTGCCGTGAGCACAGGGAGCCCAAGGCCAGCTTTTAGTCATATTTTGAGGTCTGCAGAGCAGGACATTTTTGTTAGCTGGTTTCTCTTTAAAACTACCAGTTGATGTCAGGGAACTCAAGGAAAGAGGATCTGTTTTCAAAGCAATACTTCGAGCTCAAAATGAAAGCAGTGGAACAGCCTGGTCTGAGGAACAAAGATGCCCCCATGTAAACACACACTCCTTATAAGCAAATCTTCTGGATTTGGGTTGGGATCTTCTGTTGGAAACACTTGTGCACTTTTAAAACTGGCAAGTTAATACTAAAACAAGCATGTTTTCAGTCAGAGCAGTATTTTTGCTTATTATTTGTGTTACTATGGCACCAACAAGATGCAAATGCCACTGTGCCAGACTCTACACAACAAAGTGCACGACTCACCCACAGAACAGTAAATGAACACACACAGACTCCAAGGTTTTGTATAAACTACACTTGTCAGCCTTAACAACAGTGGGAACAGCCCAACCATATATCCAGTGTTATTGGGTTGTCCAGAGGATCCCACACAAGCTCAGGAACAGGGGTTTTGTAGGTCTGGGGACACAACAGTCACCTTCCACAGCTACGATGGAACAACTAGGAAAAAACAAAGGACATCAATTTATAATGAGGTGATCCTGGCATACACTGGAGCCAGCACTCAAGGAAAAATGAAAGGCAGAGAGGGAGCAGGTGTAACAGCAGGGAGACAATGAAGGAATGCAGCAAAGTGCCAACCATTCCAGTCACGGGATGTGAGAAAAAATTTGTAGGCACATCCCTGCTCCAGTCAGAGCAAAACCCAAACCCCAATAAAAGGGAGCTGCCACAACTAAGGATGTAAAAGTGGACTGGGGCAGGTGGGGAGGTGGGTGTAATTCCACAGAGAGATCAAGGAAAGTGGAGACAACAGGTTCATTCTCACCCAGTGAACAGGAAGCTGCAAACCAGCCCAGGTGTTCACCCCATCACAAAGTGCAACAGCCCCCTAACACCGATGGGCTTTGGTATTTAAAAGAACTGCATCTGCAAACACACATATCCTTTTATGTAATGCTTCTGAGAACTAGAGAGATGAAAAAATTAAAACAAAATCCATAAAGATTCCTTCTTCATCTAATGACCAAAGTTACTCAAGTTAACACACTCAGCAGAAATATCTCATATGCAGCACACTTATTTTTTCCACCGAAGATCAAAACCTTCAGTTTCTTTAGATTTTCTTCAAAAGAACTGCATTGTCCAGAAGGAAAATAATAGAAGAAAGGATTAAAAAGTTCTATCTGTAGATCTTTTCTACTCTTTCATATGAGGAAGCACTCTCAGAAGAAGGCAAAAAAATTCAAGATCAAATGAGTCAGGGCGGGGAGGGTGTTTGAGAACTGGGGTTATGATGTCAGTTCTCTATTAAATATGTAGAAAAACAGAAAAATCTATTTCCAGATAGTGTTACAGTAAATTAAAACTATTGTTCTTAAGGTGCAGTTACCTAGGATTTTTTTAATCAAGCAGCCTAATATTTGGGTATTTTCTTTGTTGTTTGATGTTCCCAACAGCCGTCACACCACGGGACTCACAGTGCCACCAGAATAAAGGACACAGTCTCTGGGGAAGGATTCCCAGCCCCAGGCCATGTGCACATTCACAAGACACTGGGGATTTTAAGGAAACCTCACTCAAATATTTCTTAGTGATTACCTTGGACACGCTCAGTCCGAGCTGCAAAGGTCACTCCTGCACCCCTCATTTTCTTTGGGAATATTTCGAAAAGGTTGGTTATCCAACAGATCCCTCAATTCCCCTCCTGGAGCTGGGCACAGCGGCTGAATGTCACTGTCCCAATCTCTTTGCAAACCTGGGTATGTTCTCTTCAAACCCTCTCCCTGGCAAGTCCCATTAAACTGTCAAATACTCTGACAGGACATAATAAAACTACCACTGAAGTGATTTAAAGCCTGAAATAATCTTTTATTAGCAAGAAGTGAACAAGCTTTCTAATGTCATCTCTCTGCTTCTGTCTTGTTACCTAATAAAACTCGGGATAAAGATAACTAGAGAATCAAATACTTTTGCACAACTTGAGAGGTTCATTCCATTTCTTAATTATTCATGCATGTAAATTCACACCTACATAAAATTCCAAACAAGCAAGATATCCACCGTGCAGGGCTGTAACATCCAGCATGCCAAAATCCCAGCCCACTGCTCGGAGCACTGCATTTATGAAAACACAACAAGCAAGAAGCACTACTGGTTAATTCACTACTGCTGAAGGCATTGAGCAATCAACATTTACTATGAAGTCCTCTACTGACAATTATGCAACGCCAAGGAGTATCTCAGAGCAACCTTCACTTTCTGATGCCATGAAGAACCTCAGGTTGCTTTAACTCCTGTTATTTCATTCTGGAAACATCAACAAAATTCCCTGATCAAACAACTTCTGTTCCTGGATGTGAACTGCAAAAAGCAGCAGTAGTGACAACCTTCAGTGTTTGTAACTTTGCCTTTGAATGGGAACAAACACAATTCCCACTGCCCGGACCCTTCTGGCAGCTGGCTTCTGTAGGAATGCACTTACTACAAGAACAAGGGACATCTTCCACAGCAGCTTCTACAACCTGGTCTCACTTCCCAGAAACACACTCGTGTCTGTTCCAGGATGAAGATTTCTGCAGTATCTAATCCTTCCATCCCATGAAAGCTCCTCCAAATTTCAGGTCACTCCTGACACCCTTGGCTGTACTCTCTTTCCAGCTCCAGTATACCCAATGTTACGCAACTTCACCCCAATTTCCCAAGACTGACTTGTGCCTTTGGATCCACCAAAGCCAGACAGTTGAGGAAACATCTTCATGCAAGCCCTCGCTGTCATATGAGTAACCCTTACTCACAGGAAAAGTCAAATTAATTTCAGTAAGACTACTTTTATGATTAAGGATTATTCACAGGAAGACTGCTTGCCAGCTGGGGCTGAAGTTTTAACACAAAGCATATTACCTCAGAACATTTTGTCTCTAAATAGTTATTAGACAGCTCTTAATTAGTATTTAAATAAACTGGCCCTTACAATGGCTTATTAAATACTGTTTATCAAAACAGACATTCTTTTCAGAAGCAGCAGCAGACATTTTGACTACAGCAAAAACAGAGTGAGGATAAATATCATTTCTCCTACTGCTGTGCTAGGAACAGCAAATTCAGACAGAAAGTGTGTTTTTAATGAGCAAGGCTATTATACCCAGCAGATTAAACAAGTCCTTATTCAAGGAGTACTCTGTTGACAAAGATGCAAACTGGCCCTTACATCACCTTACTGGGAAAGGCTTCACACTCAGAGCAGGGCTGGGGGTGTCTTTGTGCAGGCTGTGGGGTTTGTGCCTGACAGAGCACAGAACATTAACCCATTTTCCAGAGAACAACACTCACAGCGGTGCTGCCAAGGGCTGCAGTCCACAGGGACATTCCACAGAACCCAGCCCAGCACCATCCCCAGCACCTGCACAGGCAAAGGGAACCTTAAAACCTTCACTTCAGACCCTGCCCTCCATCAGGTGGCACATTCTGAGCCCAGGACACCGAGGGCCTCCACACTTTCTGGACATCACTGATAAAAGTTACTAAAAGCTTTTAGAAAACGTTTCCCGTTAAAAGATTCAGGAGCAGCACAGGCTCCTAACCTCTCTAGTGTGTCTACAGTCGGCAGAAAAATAGAAATCATGAATTGTTAAACCAACCCAAATCCACCACAGCAACCAGACAGAGCTGGCACAGAGCTCTGGCTTCTCCAGGGCAGGGAGACAACATTCCTGCGTCCACAAAACAAACGTCTGTGGCAAGAAATATTATTTAGCCATGAACAAACAGTATCACGATAGACTATAATTATTTCAGAACTGCAATTCTCCAGTCACGAGAATTTCTTTGTGATTCACACCCAAAACAAAGCCTGTAATTGAAAAACCCCCAACTTCTAATAGCAAATTCAATTTTCACAATATTTTTAATCACCTCGCTCCTAAAGCACAAATGGATTCCCACCAACTACTGATTTATATTTTATTCTGCTACACTTTAAAAGTAAATGATTAGCAAAAGTTTCTCTAACTACTAATCCAGACTACTGTAGCTTTAACACTTCATAAATTTTGAAATGAATATGAGGTTAAAGGGTCAGTGGTGCTGGCCACGTATTTCCAGTCAGCGTTTCCGTTTTCAATATCTTTCACTGATACATAAATCCCAAAAAACACACAATATAAAATAAATCTTCCTAATAGTTTTCATACATGTTGTATTTAAAAAAATACTACTACTTTATTCCTTCTTTTTTTGCAGAGCCAGAATACAATAAAAACAGAGTTTCATACACAGCACCACATTAAGGTGCAGATACCTCCCACTAAATTACATGGGAGAAAAAAGGGTTGCACATTAAACTCGTTATTATTAAAGCCACTTGCAAAAGAATTTCGTTAAACTTATTCCAGTGATATTACACACCCATTTAAAATTGAACATTTCCCTAGCTTAGACAGGTGGGAGAGAGAAAAAGCAACCAAACCACAATAACTACGAAATAGCTTCACTTTATAATTTATGCTAATTGCATGCCAACAATTATTTTTACCAGTGACAGATTCGCAGATTGCAACTGCAGGAGAAGTTCCGCCTCTCCAAACACACACTCCAGTCTGCATTAATGAACGGGGACTTCACAACTCTGCGAGGAGCAAACCCTCCACTGCCTCCCTCCTACAATCAGATACGATTGTTCCCTTCATGCTTCCCGATTTATTTTCCTCCCTGGCTAAGAGCAGCGTAGTCAAAATCACCATAACAATTCCCCAAATCACCCTTCCTGCATCTCGATAAGCAGAGCACTGCTACATATTTATCAATATTGCCAAACGCCTTCAAACAGAAGCACCGATACAAACCTACATAACGTAACAGTTCAATAAAAAGCCAAAGTAAGAATTGTATAGTTCTCACAGAACAATCTCTGGGCCAGTTTTCCAGCAGTAGAAGACTACGGCTCCTGTCCCAGATCCTCAAAAGGTACGAGCAATGTAAACACCAAACATATGTAGATTTAAAAAAAACCAAACCCTGAGCCAAAATAACAAATATACTACAATGAAGTTAAAAAGCATAAAACAAAGAGCTTGATCATTTGCATTTCTAAGTAATTTCCTTTTTTTTCCTCTCACTCTTAATTTTCATAAGGGAGCTAAAAACAATCTCTTCCGTTCTATCAGGAGAACATATGCACCCACCTCCAGTCCTGGCAGAGCTCTGCTGCGGGGAGGGGGCACCCACCACAACCCTTTCACACATGCTACCCCCAAAGCTGCATCACAAGGTTTTAACTCCACCACACCACGCACGGAACAAGTTCCTCCTCCCCTCCGACATTATCGCTGTGGCACTGGAAAGCTCCCGATGATCCAAGAACCCCCTCGCTCACTCAGCTGTTGGCCAGTCAGAAGGGATAATGTTCCTGTGCGTGCCAGGTAAAATACAGCAAGGTATTTCCAAATTACTTTGCCGTTACACACAAACTGTTTTCCTGTTTTAAATTTAAATTGCCAATCTGTAGCTAGCCAAAACTGATACCGTAATTTCTGCAACACTAAACCACGCAATTCACGTCGGAAGTTCCCAGTGAGATGGGCAGACGGCATCTAGGCAAACAATTCGGCACACTACTGTCAGCCACTGCTGGTCTTCAGAGAACAAAAAATTAAAAGGCTTGGGTTTGAGGGTTTTTTTTAACCTCTTGCCCCCGAGCACGATGTATGCAAAGAGGAGAGCAGGCTGTAACAGCAGCTGACACGCCGTCACAGGAGCCCAGAGCTAAGTCCGACAGACGATCACACTACATGAGCATTCGCTGCTGCTGAAATGGCGTTTGTCATTGTGAGAGGAGAGAAAACCCCCCGGTTCGGTGGCACAAAGCGCACAGAGCACGGCGTGCCAGGGGAGGCGGGGAGAGGAGCCTGTTTACCGGGGACGATGGTCGTGCAGGGGACACGGAGCCGTCCCCTCCCCGCTCCCCGGCTGCGAGCGCGATGTACGGACCCGCAGCGAACCACGCTAAGAAGCAAAATAAACACGGGGACCGGGCCGGGGGAGGGGCCAGCGCTGGAGCAGCCCCGGGCCCTGCCTATAAACCCCCGGCAGCTGCTCCCGACCGGCAAACCCGGCGCGGAGCCACCCCCGGGCACCCACCCGCCCACCGCCCGCTTCCTCCCTGCTTCCCTCACTCACCAGCGAGAAGAGGTTGGAGTGACAGTCCTCCAGGCTGGCCCCGTTCGCCACCCAGTTCGCCGCCGCAGTCATGATCCTTGGCGAGCCGGGCCGCCACGGCGGGGCATGTCTGGGGGGACGGCCGGGGGGCGAGGGGCGAGGCGGGCGACCCCCGGGGCGACCCCCGGCACTGCCCGGGGCGGCCGCCGCGCTCCGGCCCCTCGGCCCCGCGGGGCCCCGCGGCCGG
>VZTJ01000332.1:0-19779 GCA_013397795.1 Orthonyx spaldingii | reverse complement strand
CACTGTCCGTCTGTCTGTGTCGTGTATCTGTCCTGTGTGTCTGTCCCTATCCTGTGCCACTGTCCGTGCGTCTGTCCCTATCCTGTGTCACTGTCCGTGTGTCTGTCCCATGTATCTGTCCTGTGTGTCTGTCCCTATCCTGTGCCATTGTCCGTGTGTCTGTGTCGTGTATCTGTGCTGTGCGTCTGTCTGTATCTGCCCCGTGTGTCTGTCCCTGGTCCCTGTCCCGACTCTCAGATCGCGATCTCTGCTCCCCGCGGCCACTGACAGCGCCCCGCGGGAGGGCTGGAGCTGTGCCAGGGGAGGGTCAGGATGGATATCAGGACAAGGTTCTCCCCCCAGAGGGTGGTCGGGCACTGAACGCGCTCTCCAGGGACCACTTGAAAGTCCCGAAGTACCACAGGACGTAAGAAAACCAGCGACTTACTGGAAAAAGTGAAACAGAGTTTCACATTGTGCTGATAAAAGTTTACCAAGCGGGCTTTTCATTTTTGTTTTGACTAAACGAATAAATACAGGACAAGGAAAGTTACCATTTACTGTCTCTCAAACAGACAGAATTCTGTTATTAAACAACAAGGAAAAGTAAAAAGGACAGACGTGCTACCCAGACATTTGGGGAAGATTTCTTTTTCTTCGGGCACTGCCCAGGCTCCCCGGGGAATGGGCACGGCCCGAGGCTGCCAGAGCTCCAGAGCGTTTGGACAGCGCTGCCAGAGGATTGTTGGGGGGTCTGTGCAGGGCCAGGAGCTGCACTGGGTGATCCCTGCGGGTCCCTTCCAGCTCGGATATTCCGCGGAGAGGAGCGGGATTTTCCTGGAAGGGAAAACGCTCGGGGCGGGGGTCGCGGGGGGACCACGGTCCCGGCCATTCCGCCCTTCACCGGAGAGTTCCCCGAGCACCTGAGAGGGCTCAAAGTGATTTTTAAAAGGCCTCCAACTCGTTCATGGCCACGGCCGCATCAGGGCACGCCGAGCTCTCCCTCACAGGGGAGTTTAACCCTCGCACAGCCCCGGAGCCGCCCTGCGCTCACCTGAAACAGCTTCAAAGACATTGGGTGGCGTTAGGTTTTATAAAGGGAGCTCAAAAACACCTGAGTTAGATAAACGAAGGAAATTAATTCCCGAAATAGTTATCATCTGGAGAAGAACCAGGGAATATTCTGAGCTGCAAGGGGCCCACAAGGATCACCGAGTCCAACTCTTAAGTGAGTGGCCCATACAGGGATCAAACCCTTGGTGCTATCAGCACCACCAAGAAGAAGGGATATGCATAAAATAAACAAGAAATACTAAATACTGTGTTTGAAACAGATAATGCATTGCAAATAACCTTTTCACTGTTTGTAATGACCTGTTGATTTGAACCAGTGGGGAGCAGATTAAGGCTCACCTGCCTGAGTTTCTCCCTGGCTAGAGAGTTCCACAAGTTACAGAAAGCAAACAATGCTGCTTAAAAGGTGAAGATATTTGAGCATTTCAGCTTAAACTTTAATACAGAAATGTAGCACTTTCTCAGTGACGTGATTCAGTGGAAAAAGTTCTCACCCTGTGCTCAATGGCAGCTTTCCTTATCGTGATTTTAATCTCATTTAAGCGTCTTTTTTGCAATTTACTTTTCTTGGCAATAAATTAAGATTAGCATCTCTTGCAATGGCTGACTGGAGTTTGTTTGGATTTACCTCATGGTAACAAATCTCTCCCACAAACAGGCATCACATTTACCTGAATTGCGTACACAGAGTGAGACAGAATTTAAGCCAAAAGAAAATTTCCACCCGGCCCAGAGTTCTTATTCTGTGTGTGTTTCCTCTGACAAATCCATCATCCATCCAATCCCTTCCCTATCACACTGACCAGGAATTCTGTCTTGCAAAGACTGGGTCTGTGCTGAGAGGAAAAATGTTTTCAAAAAAAAATTATTCACGTTCAGTTACGATTGCAATTTATTCAGTCCAAGTGTCGCAGCCTAGAAACTGCTTGTTACATCCTGGCACCCAGAATCAGGGAAGTGCTTTGGCCTACGTTACTCCCTTTTGGCACAAGTCTTATAAACAGAGAACACAATCTGACACTTGTAAATATGTCAAGCAATGTGTATTAACCAACCCCAAACCACATCCTTCCGCATTAAAATAGTACAGCTTTTGTAACTCCACTGCAGCACCACTCACCCAGACTATCACTACAGGAGGCCCAGGGACAACAAACCCTTTGATGAAGTATCCATCCTATTTCTGGAATGAAAGAACATCCCTACCATGGGAAAAAAAAAAAAAAAAAGGATTATTTTCTTATTATAGAAAATATTTTGGAATTGAGAATTGTGTTATTACTTATCCAGATAAATACTGTGCAGGATTGGACCCTGCAGAATTCCTGTTCCTTCCATATGCTGCTTACCCTCCAAATGATGTTTCCAGTCAGCACCATTCTTCTTATCTGGATCTTTCAAGTAGTGATGACTTACTCTGCTCTATTTTGTCAGGAAAATGTGGGGTCTAACAGATGAGTCAGGTCCATTTTCAAGAGGAGAAATGTTAACATACTCATACCGTGCTGCTTTGGCCACTTTCCAGTAGTCTTATGAATGTTAAAAGCTTTATAAATTAAAAATTGTGGAATCATAGAATAGCCTGGGTTGGGAGGGGCCTTAAAGCCCATCCAGTGCCACTCCCTGCCATGGACAGGGACACCTTCTACTGTCCCAGGCTGCTCCAAGCCCCAGTGTCCAACCTGGCCTTGGGCACTGCCAGGGATCCAGGGGCAGCCACAGCTTCTCTGGGCACCCTGTGCCAGGGCCTCCCCACCCTCACTGTAAGCAATTTCCTCCTACCATCTAAGCTAAATCTCCCCTCTCTTAGTTTTACTAAAAATCGTGCAATGTAATCCAATTACCTGTTTTGTGGCAATGTTCTGGAGTTGAGTAGTTGGTCCTTGCATTTTGGAAATTGTACTGGTCACACATTTTAATCACGGCCCTGTGCTGCCAAATCCATTTTGGTTTTAAACTGGAAAAAAAAAAAAGATAACATTTCTTTAAGCACTTTGCCAGGTACTTAACTTTATATTGCATTCAGTTATCAGAGAGAAGGGAAATCATTACAGCCTAATCCTTCCCTTCCCAGTACCAAAGCAGGGAAGCTCCCTTGCTGTCTCTGACAGCAGCGTTACTTCAAACAGAAATTGTTCCACTTGCAGATATCACACACAAGTGACACTTCCTCGTGCATAATTACCTGAGATGGCATGTGGTGGAACGTGTTCCCCAACTCAGGGCATTCCAGTTTTATTCCCTGGTTTCTTTCACTCCTTCTCAAAAATCAATGAATATGAACAGTAACATTGGGGTTTCTACTACAACAAAACAACCATGTTCCACAGTGGGAAGATACAGTCATAACTAAATCTGTCAGTGGATTAATTGGCAATTCCAAAGCTGAGCCACTGAAAGTTCCCAGGCTCCTGGAGTTCAGCTGGGTCGCACTCAGCCTTCAGCACACAGAGCTGGGAATGAGCCAGTCCCTACCTTGACACAACCACTCCAAAGAGTGATAGCCCAGCTTATTTTATTCTAGAACAGCTTCCCCAGAGCTCAGAGCAATGACGAAACCTGTTCTTCCAGGAGGATGGCTCAGCACTTCCACAGCCTTTGTTTTCACCAGCAGGTGCTGCTTAAGCTTCAAACTAAACGTGGGGGAGGACACGGAGGTGTCACAGGAGGCTCTGGAAGGGCGAGCAGGGGCTTGGCTTTGTTCTGTCCCAAGGGATGTCCCCTCTGCTGTACAGCCCATGCATGGAAAGGGCGTTTCCTGGAGGGATGGGACTGGCTGGAGCACCAGGCTCAGGCAGGGCTCTCCCAGCTCTGAGTGTAGAACTTGGCCCTTCTCACCCCAGGGGCAGAACTGGAGTTCAGCCCAGCTTTGTCCCTGTCAGAACTCAGCAGCCTTGGACATTCCATGACAAAGACAATTCATCTCCAGGTGCAGCATGTTTTTCCAGGTGTTTGGGTTGAATATTGTGGTCACTCACCAGCACAAAGTCCAGCTGCTGCGGCATCACCAAGGATTGTCTTGTGTCTAATTTAACCAAGTGTCATTTCTACTGTTTTCTGTGTGTTCCTCCCCAGTAATGGAAAGAGCAGGGAGGGGAGGATGATATGATACCCAAATTATGAATACACAAGCAAGTGATCTCCAACTGTTCCATATAGCAAAAAGCGAAAAATAAAATAATTCTGTTTGCCCCCCGCTCTTGGGTTGCCCTTAAATAAATTGTACTCAAGTGAGAAAATTCATTGGCAAGGATTAAAAGTCGTAGAATTTTAGAAAATTTTGACCATGATTTATGTAGGTTTTTTTTGTATGTTCTTGTGGTACAGCACAGTTGAGCAGTCTCACTCCAGGTATGTTCTCAGTGGTCTCATTGTCCACTTTTTATGAGATTGCATAAATTTCTCAAGTGTTTTTCAATTCATCCAATACTTACACTTTTTTCAAGTATTTGTAAACAAGAACCCAAAATTATTTTGTTCTTAAACCAAAAATTTTCTTTTACTTTCACAAATTGGAGATTTATGAGGGAAAAAAACCACAAACCAAACCAGACAAACCAATTCACTGGCTTAAGTAACAACATCTAATTTTAACATAAAAATAATTTTAAAATTCACAAAACAAACCAATACCCAGTAGTTCTTTTTTTAAACACTGATACAGATTGCCTGTAAGCTCACATTTTAATTTTCTGAAGATACAGGAATAGCTGCATTAGCAGGTTTATTTACTCCCAGTAAAGATAGAAAAGTTATCTGAGTTTTAAAGCAAGATATTGATTTTCTGAAGGGATGCGTGCTTCTAGAAGGAAACTAAAAACATCAGTAAAAGGGTTTTTTTGTAGAGCAGTTGTCCATAGACCCATAGTTTCTGTCCTGGCAGGGATCAGACTGTGGTGTTTGAATCAGCCAACCTTGTCAAGGGTTCCACATCCCCCTGAGAGTCACACACATGAAAATTCCCTGAAAATTATTTTATTTGCTTGTCTGGGTCCTGCACTAACAGTGCCTATCACAGAGCAGCTTGAGGAAAGATTAATGACCTGGAAAGCCAATTTGGGGAAGTTTTCCCACCTCCAGGATCATGTTGAAAGAAATCTGCAAACAGTTCTGGAGGACTTCGATTAACCGTGGGTCACGTCCTGAGGAAAGTCAGAAGAGAAGAAGTTCAAATTAATACTGGAGGCCTAATGACAAGAATGAGACGTCCAAGCTGACTGAGGAGCAGATGTGCTCCCGTATTTCTATCAAAAAACAGAAAAAATATCTTAGTAGCTCCTTGTTCTCTGGGTTGTGAATAATAGAAGAGAGGCAGGAAAGGAAGCAGTGGCAGGCAAGGGGAGATAGACAATCTTGTGCTGTCTGGGAAGAGAAAAGATAATCTCTGACTGCTATGGATGGAGGAGCAGCAGGAGCTGAGTGAGAGCAGGGAGGAGTGGGATGGGCAGAGAGGGAGCAGTGAAAGAAAGAGAGGCACCAAAGGTGCCCAGCTCCTTCTAAAGAGCAGTGCTTGTAGCTGGGTGCCTTTCCTGGTGGTGGAAGTGTGAGGCAGCCAGGAAAAAAGGATGGCTAAATTTGTCTGTGTGAAGTTTAAACTGCCAGCAATGAATCCGAGAAAATCTCTAGAAATGTGGCTGTGGATGAAAGGATAAAAACAGTTCAGGAGCAGAGTAGATTGATTCCTTCCCTACATCACGGTGATATTTAGATGACATTTCAGGTATAACTGGTAGGGATGAAGCAAGTAGTAAATGCAAACTGTTACTTTCAAGCAAGTGTAATGCTAAAAAATAGAAGTTGTTGGAAATAGAGATAAGATTTAAAAATCAGGCTTCAGGCAGTCCCATATATGCTGACCCATTTGACAGTCAAAATGTGTCAAAACATGTGAACAGGTTTTCACTTGGGTTTTTTCAAAGAAAGAATGAGAATGGTCTGTGTTTCACAGAGGCTTTGGGAGCTTCAGGTGGGACAGAGACCTGGCCAGAAAGGTCTTGCAAGGAAGGCAGAGGAAGGTGTTTATTTTCAAGTGGAAGTGAGGAACAGTTTTGTGCTCCAGCTTGTCCTGTTGGTTTCTGTGAGACATCATTGCAACTTCACATTTAAATATTCCATAGAACCAAAGCAAATGAGCTGCTTGGAAAAACAGAAAGAAGCAAACGACAACTGAAACTATTCAGGAATAAAAGGGGAGTGTGATTTAGGCAGCGCAAAACGGCAAATACTTTTTAATTGTAAATTATTTTTGCACTCAAAAGAGGAAAGAATGGTGATTTGGCGAGATAGCTTGCATTAGGAATAAACATACCTGAGTTTCTGAAGGATTTAATAATCTAACATGAAGCTCCCAGTAGCCCTGCAGGCAGAGGATGGGCCTGTTGGGTCATGGTTTCATACCATCAAAGAGAGAGATTTCATCTTTCAGATGTTGTTGTGCTCGCTTGGTAAGAATTCAGCTTATTAAAAGGTGTTAAATAAGATACAGGATAAAAATACTACAAGAGAAAAAAAAATAAAGTATTTAAGGCTAAAAGGCAAAGTAAATATGGAAATAACATTTGGCGAACACATTCTGAGAACAAAACTCCAAGTTGATTTGTTGGAATAGGTTGGGGTAGCTCTGGATGGGTGATGCAGCTTGGTGTGCCACGACCCTGGGATCAGCCAGGCAGGCAACACCCCGTGCTGCACATGTGGAATGTGCAGCTTTTGGCATGGGAGCCCAAATATTAAAATTGGCCCATAAATCTGAGTACAGTTTTCAGGGTTTAAGAATCTTATTTTATCTGGATTAAAGTCCTCTTCCCCTCTGGCATTAGAAGGTGTTTATGGCTGTAAAAACAAGAATTGCAAAGTATTGCCCTGAAATATCTAAGGGTTTCTCCTGCCAAACTTACAAGGTTTACTTTGCAGTTAAAAATTAAAACAAACAAAAAAAAATCTGCCATTATGGCCTTTGTAGACAAAGTGCAGGAAAAGAATGGGCAAATGAAATACATCACTCCAAATATATTTTTTTTTAATTTTAAAAATAATTTTCCTTTTCTGTGGTGGGGAAAGGTAAGGTGAAGTTTTTCTTGTAAGTCCTAAGAAATCTTTGGGGTTTTATAAAGTCACGCTCAAGTAATGCTACAAAAAAGATGAATAAAAATTGTGGCTCCTGTCTGTGATTTCCAACCACATCAGAGCCTGGACTAATGCAGTTCTTTGCCTTCTGTTATCTTCCAACAATTCCTCCTTCAAATAGGTGGAAACAGTTACCACAATCTGAAAAGGTATAAAAAACACCTTCCAGACAACAGCTGTGGAACTTCAGGCCTTTGGCAACCACTGTGCGGATTCTTTCAGTCACATTCAGGTCCTTACAGGCACCATCGAATGGGAATTGCCAGTTTTCCCTTTCCTCTTCCCTCTGGATTTATTTTTCTTGCCATTAAAACATATTTTATTGTTGTGCTCCCAAATGTTGTACATCTCGATTTCTCAGGGTACGAGTACTGCTTTAAACTGAAAAGAGAACAAAGCACTCAGCAGGTTTGGGGTGTGAAGAGGGGAAAGCAGCTGTGCAGTCAGTGAGCGTTTATGAGATGGACAGCAAAGGGTTTGGGGTAGATGTCACTGCCATGGACTTCACCATTTAAAGAGAGACTGAGGTTCAGGTCATACCCCTGAAAGTAACTCATCCAGAGACTGAACCAGCTGCTCAGTGCCAGGTGTACTGAGCAAAACACAAATGTGATGTCCCTGCATTTCACTCAGGCACACACATTGCAATATTTGCAATAATTTCTATATTATTCACATTTGTGTCTGTTCTTCCTTCTGTCCTTGCTTCCTCTCAGCCCATTCCAAACTGAAGCCTGAACAGCCCAATGGAGGCTCATCAGCAATAATGAGATTGAATAAGAAATGTTCTGTTTTACATTCTGTTACCACTCTGACCTCATTAAGGCCCTTTTGTTCTGGAACCTCGGTATCAGGACTTCCCTTCGGCCACAGAGCTGTCAAGTTCACTCACAGCTCACTTATAAGAAATGTAAATCAAAGCAAAGAGTCAGCTCTGGCTAAATTCTGCCTTCAGAACATATATGAACTGGATTTTTATGGGAAACAAAACATGCAAAAGGCAAAGCTCACTCTGGTAAAGATCCAACCATTAAAATAATTTACTGGGTATCTTTGATGTTCATTTTCTTCAGCTATGAGCATTCAGTGATCCATCAACTGCAGAAAAATGTTGTGCTGAAAGCTTTCACTGAAATTATGAGAAGGAATAAAGGAATTAGAGCCATAAGGCTTCCAGAGATGCCCTGTGTTGACATCCCTGTTTCCAAGCCCTATTAAATGAAACAACGCATTTCTCTGAGATTTCAAGGTTTCACAAGCCCTAATTTACAATGGAATTACAGAGCAAATCCTATTTGGCTACCACTCCTATTACCAAAAATTTAAAATATTCACCTTAAAAGATAATATGCTTGTATTCAATAAAATATTTCAACTGCTTTTAATTTAATCAACTGCTTTTTTGATTACTCAAGAAACCATCCATGCCTTGAAACGTTTGTGTAAAGGGAACCTATCTTTCAGCTCAGAGATATCTGTTCAGCCTTCTGTTTTCCTGCAGCCCAGTGAATGTTGCTTTTTTTGATTTTTCTGACACTTGTTTCAGGAAGAAACTGAAATGTTTGTCTTTCCTTGACATACGAAGAAAGGAATTACACAGGGATATTTATTATTTTCCTGTGTGGAGCCTGCAGACTCTCGGCCTCCTTTAAGGCTCGCAACAGAACTAATACCCATATACACGCTCAGCTGATCATTTTGGCTGAAAATCCTTTGACTGAGATTTTTATGCAGAAGAAAAATTAAAAATTTGAATGGATGTGCAAAGGAGATGAAAAGGGTAACACTGAGCCAGTCCCGGCAGGAAAGTGTTCCCTGGTCCAAACCAAGGAGCTGTCCCTGCCTCCCCAAGGTTCGCCTCCCGATCCAGGAGGGAACAGTTCACATGAGCCCCTGTATTTTCTGAAATCACAGAGGATCCTGGTCCTGTCTAATCAGAGGTGACCTTCAGTTCTCTGGGACATGGACCTACAATGGACAAAGAGCAGCTTTGCTGATTTAAACAAACCCCCCTCCTCATATTCAGAGACAAGCAGTGTTTGCACTTCTGATTTGGGGCTTGATGGACACAAACTTATTCTGAAATGTGCTTGGTTTTGCTAACAGAGATTTTTTTTTTTTTTGAATGATTGACAAAGCTACAAATCACAGCACTCAGCAGTGTCTAAATTCTATTCTACACCTTCAAGCTAATACAGTATTTTGACAAAACACAGTTGGTGTTCCAAATCCGCATTTGGAAGAAATGTGTTTGTGTAAAATCTAAGCTCACATCAGAGCTGTAGAGTTTGAGTAAAAGGAGAAACTTAGGAGCAGCAATTCTACTGAATCTCCAGTTTGGTCTCAGTATTAAGCCACTAAGATAGACAGGATGAAGGCACATAAATTGTTTTGTTGTTTTTAACATTGTAAATACAAAAAATCTTTGCTCGGATTCAACTGGGTGCAGACCCCTGTTGCTGGAGGAGCACATTCCCAGTCTACACCTGGGCACTGGAATGATTTTCAGCTGAAGGTCAGACACACCCCTGTGTCCCTGTGGTACCTGCCCCATCCCATCTCTCAGTGTGAAATTTTCCAATCCCTTATCAGAATACTGGAAACTTGGAAGATGTCAAAATGGAAGGCAGGATTTGGGAGTGTGAGAGCTGGGTAACATTTCTAGCACAACCCTCAGCTCACTTTGTGGTTTCAGGCAAGGCTTCTGGCTGCCTGTCTGTGATACAGGTCAAATATTTTAGGTGCTACTCACAGATGTTAAATGAAGGATTACATTATTACTGTAACAAGTTACTTTAGAATACTATTTTTGAGGTAATGACACCATTTATGAGCCAAAATCCAATTTGTACCTTTGGAGCCAATTTGTACCTTTGGAGCCAACTTCCATCAATGTTCAGCCCCTGTGTCACAATGTCACACTTGCTTCTGTCCCAAGCTGCTTCTTGAGGTCAAATTCTCTCATCATGGGTGCTGCCTGCTCTTTGTGTGTGCTGTGGTTCCAGCCTGGGATTAACCAGCTCTATTTCCATCCAGGACAGTCTGGGAATCACTACTCCAGTCCTGCTTCTCAGGCAAGGAGGTACAATCCACGGGAGGTTCTGGCCTGTGAGCCCTCAGGAGGTACCACAGTCAATGGTGTCCCTTTAAATCCACTTTTCAAATATAAAATGAGCTGTGGTGCTTTGGCCTGCACACAAAATTTACATGGCAGCAGTTTGGAAAATCACTTCGGTCCATGTGTCCCTTATAATGGAATCTCCAAAAAAAAGTGGAGATACATTCCATAGGATGGAATAAGTGAGGTGATGTTCCGCCTCACCTAAAGAGAACCCACTTTCAATGAAGCAAAGTTTCCAGGTTTGATTTGAACAAAGCAGCACAGCCCAAGTCAAAAGTGTGTCTGTGCATCACCCCCGGTGCTGGCGAGCTGCACTCCCTCTCTGGGAGCAGTGGGCAGTGCAGAAATAACTCCCAACCTGTGCTCTCTGGGCTGCTCCTGTCTCTTGTAATTACTTCTACTTGGAGATGTCTGCCAAATTCTTCCCAGTGGACATATGGCCTCAGCAGGTAGGAACAGGCCGAAAGTGCTTTTCTTGCACTGACGTCAGCGGGGGAAGCGTGACTGAATGCAGCTCCCATGAAAATTAAATCTTACCTGACTCCTGCCCTTCTATCGAGAGAACAGCAGCACGGCCTAGTTATTCCTACAGCTTCTTGAGAAATCTTCAGCCTTTTGCTTTCATACAGAAAGTGTCCTTACACTTAATTAGAAGATAATGCCAGTCAGCTTCTGCTAATTATTTGTATTTTTGCTTAACGCTTATAAATCTACTTGTTCAGGTATTATTACAAGCTAATATTTGTCTTGTAACACACATTAGTCATTACAATTAGCAAGTAGAAATAGATTAGTCATGCGTAAACAATCTCATAAATGAAGTATTTATGCCCCCTTTGGGGATGGAAAGGAAGGTAATTTGAGCCCTTTATGATTACCAAGGGAAACCTGACTTGTGTCTTCTATTCACATCGTTGTTTCAGGAGTTCTTTTGGGGCAAACTCACTGGCTGGGGGCTTCCTTTAAAGTCCAGTAGCACCACGAGAAGTGTTGTGGATTTAATGAAAACCATCAGGTGTCACCTTATCTTAAACTGCTGGTCTGCATTGTTCAAAACTCATCACTCTTTCCTTTCAGAAATCAGTTTAGTTACTATTTCTGCTTTTCCTGTGGCTGCAGGAAAGCTCCCTTTCCCATCTCTGAATTTAGATGTTTTGTTTGAGCAGTGAACAAGAACATTTATCCTCAGATTTAGGGGTTCTGTCACCTCTCTCTGAGAAAGACAGACTGGAGATTACAAAACTCTCACCCCAATCTGTGTGAGTGTCACCTGTGGCATGGAGAGCTCCCTGCTCAAAGCCAATCCCAGCTATGATCATGAACTTTGAGAGGTACCTTCCAAGAAAAAGGTTATGCAATGAGTTGATCAAAAATGTGAGTTACCAAGGTGGCTTCAAGCAGTTGTAAAAGGACAGGGTCTGCAGAAGTCCACACTTTTTATTCCATTTCCCAGTGGCTTTTCTTTGTCTCTTTTACATAAAATTTCATCCCATTTCTTCCCAATTTGATGAGCCACTCAAAAAACCCTCGCTCTTTGTGTGTGTGTATATAAAATCTCCCAAAATGTCACTTTTAAAATAATTTGACTAAGCCAATCCATAAAGCCATTTTAAAATGAAAACTCCAACTTATTTCATGTAAGTGAATTGAACAGCTGTGGATTGTTTCCCCACTGGTTCCCTGCACTGCCCACAGGTGAGGGCACTGTCCCTGATTGTAACAAACCACCCTATTCCCACCCAGGGCTTCATTTTTCCCTTTGCTATCTTTAATTCCATCTAATATTTCAATGCAAAATCAAGCAGCTCACAGCTCTTCCTCAAGGAAACATTTTCTCCAAGTAAAGAAGTTGTCAAGCTTCCTGAAGGAAGGTGGGAAGAAGGGAATATTTGTTGCTATGTTTAGCACAATTACAGAAATAGGTCACATATTGTTTCTGAAGGAAATGGATCACCAGCATAGAGGCCCCCACAACTCATCCTGGTCTGCCTCCCTCCACCCCCGTACACAGTGCTTGAAGCATTCCAACATCCTTGCCAAATTCCCTCACAAATACTTTAATTCTTTACGTGCATGTCTCATTCCATCTGTTCCACATGCTCTTTATGCCATTTACATTCACTGGCAGGGGCTGTGAGATGACACCACACGGTGTAAATTTGCTGGGGTTTGAAGCAGTTTTGGGATCGCACGAGGGAAAAGTGGAGCAGCTCCAGGTCTGGGGTTTGCTCCCTGAGCCCGGGGTTCATCCAGCTCGGGGCAGGGTGGTGGGAGTGTCACCAGCAGGATCTCACAGCAGTGCCTCCCGGGTCAGAAGGAAAAACACTTTCCTTTGGGGAATTTGTGATGGGACTGCTGGTGTAGGAGACTTTGTGCCCAAATAAACAAAAACGACAATGCAAGTGTGATGTAAAGGAGGAATAAAGGAATGCAGCACTCGGTGGGAAAGGTGGAATCACTCCTGAATAAATGCTCTCCGTGTCCTCCTCCACCACAGCAGCAAACCACAGCCTGGGAGCCTTCGGGCTCTGCCTTTGGGAAGTATCCACTGGCTGTGGGGTTTGGCAGTGTGGTCAGCCCAGACCACGGCCAGCTGTAAGGACTGAAATGCACAGAAGGGCCACTGCAAATGTCTGTGGGACACAGATTTAAGAGCAGTTTCCAGGATAAGAATAGGGAAAAACCTCCACTTCTTCAGGTTTCACTACAGGGACATTCACACCATCATCCCACAGATCAGGTGTGTGTGCTTGGCCACCGGCCTTCAACTCCTTGAACAAATTATATGAAAGCCTCAAGCCCTAAAATTTCAATTATGCCCTGAGTGCTGGACACCAAACCTTTTCTTTCATCTCCATAAGAGAATCTCAGGTGAAAGGAACATGCTCTTAAAGGACACACAGGAGTCCAACAGAGACTCCAGGTTAAAAAAAACCACCAAAAGCTGTGAAGCTTGGGCACAGCCTGCCCTGTGGAAGGCACCAGCAGCAGCCGCCCAGTTCCAGTGTACCCAGGACGAGGAGTTTGGGTCCTGGCAGTGACAGCACAGCCAGAGCCTGGAACGTGTTACAAGTATCCATTTCTCAGACCATTATGCAATACAACTCCTCTACTACTCTTATTAAGGGGTTGTGAAAACACACGCTAGATTTCATCAGAGGTCAGTCAACAGTTCTAACCTTCCCTTTTCCCAAAGTGAGACAGCTCAGCTTGCTTGCCTGGCAAGCCAGATTTCTCAATCTTTACCTCTCCATTTTTCCACATTCCTTTCCTTGTCTAATTTTTCCTGCTTAGCTTGTATGCTCTACCCATACCCTGTTATCTTCTACCCCATCTCTCTCTCTGCTCCCTACCTGTTATTACTACATTATCTTTAATATTTCCCTGCTCACCTTTTTTGCCAAGCTCCAGTTTTCAACTGCTGTGAAAACGTTTGATTCACACAGTTCATTGTTTCTCCTTCAAAGGAATCATCGTCTAAAATAACCTGCATGTGCTGGAGCAAAGGCAGGGAGGGGAAGCCTGGCATTCCCTGCTCACTCTCAGTTCGAAGCCTTGTAGGCAACTGCCCAACAAATGCAGAGTAAGGAAAATAACAGCCCCTGTCTTGGACGGAAAGGGAATTGAGAGACTCTTTGCAGCATGGCATTGAACTTTTGGCTGAGGAGAGAGTTAGATTCTGCATTGCCCAAACACTCTGTCCTTTACACATGTGCCAAGCTAACCTGGAGTAACACATCTTGGATTCTGGATCACTTCATACCTTCCTGATAAAATGTAGCAAAGGATCAAGACTTTGAGGTGAGGCATGAACCTGACAGCTGGTTTGGTCTGCAGCTGAGAGCTCTCAGAGGTGCTAATCTAACAGGGAAAGAGCTGAGGGAGAGGTTTGCAGTGGGGTCAGGCTGGAGCATCACCCTGCCCAGGGAAGGCACGGCTCTCCCAGCTCGGCCTTGGCACACTCCTGCATGGAGAAAGTTTGGTTCCTCAGCAGCTGGACACAGAGACAAAGTGTCAGTGGAAACCCTGAAGGGAGGGGGGTGTTTGAAGTCTCTTCCTCCAGCAAGGTTTAAATCTCATGGTCCTCAGGTACGAAGTGCTGACCTCTGTGGCCACCTTTGCTCACCTCCCACAGAACTGGAGCCCCATCTAAGAACATCCCCCTCAAGTTCAGGTACCTGAGGTGATCCTTTTAGAAAACATCCTCTGCAGATGCTGGGGCAATGTCCCTGTCACTCCAGCAGCAGGGAACTGGGAGACATCTCCCTAGGGAGGTTCAGCCCACATCTCCCATGGAAATGACCTCAGCACTGAATTACAGGGTGTCTGTTCCAGGTGGAGCACTCCCCACCCTTGCTTTGATGACAGCCCAGTGTGCAGCACAGTGAGAGAGACATTGGGCAAAAGAGAAAAATTATTAACGCCTAATGAGTAAAGTACAGACTTATTTTGCCTTCTTTTGCCATCGACTGCTTTACCTAATGACAGGTGCAAACACATCTCTTTGACCCACAGAACCAGTGAAACCTTGGGGAATGGGCTTATCCCATGAATTCCACTCACCAGCAAGGAATTTTCCCTTCTAAGGCTGTTTTTCCACTATTTAGATTTTCTTCTCTTTTTAGGTGTCTATTGTCTTTGCTAATTACTGCATTATCTTTAGCTTTGGACATTTCGTCCTTAGCATGTGCTACTTGCAAAACGTGGAGAAAAGGAAATCCTATTGTCAGCTCATTTAGTGTCCCATTGGGGGGGAAGAAAACCAGGAGGATGGGATTCAGTAAATGTTCAGCAAAACCATCGAGGTAAGTGTGTCCCACTGGCTCCATTTCATCCAATTTGAGCAATTCTACATTACAAGTGATCTACCTATTTTACATTTTGCCTTCTTTCCAGACAGATTTGAAATTTTCACTTCTTCTCATCATGAAGTATCACAGAACCATGTGTTATACACAGTACATATAATTTATGGTTTCTTATACTGTTTTTGTGACCTTATAGTTGGAATCCAGCACCACTTGAGAATGACAACTATGAGAAATATTTCCTATTCTCCAACTAGGTTGCCAAGCACATAGAACATTAGATAAGTTCCTAATACAAATTTGTCCACAAAATCAGCTGTGTCCTGAGCAAAATAATTCTCATCAAGAAATAAGTATGGAATAAAATCACCACGCAAATAATTTACAAGTGAAATACCAGGAGCAAGGATACTGGGAACAGCAAGGGCACTTATTGTTTAGGGTAGAGTTCAGTGTTGCCTGTGGTTTAAGTATAAAAAAGTCTTCTAAGTGGAGGGGGGAACTGTTCAGGTGCAGAATAAGTAGAAGAGAAACAAGAGCAGCCACTTAAGCCATGAAGAGAAGTTCCAGCCTTTGGAAAACACAGTGTGTATTCACACCGAGCACCAGGCACAGAGTGAATTGAATAAAATAGTTCTGAGTAGTAATCCCAGTGGGACTCGGGCCAAAGGGTGAAAGGAAGGGAACACACTGGAGCTGTGACTCAAGATGTCCTGGAATCCTTCCTGACCCGCTGGGTCGGAATTTCTGACTCGACACCCTGCCTTGACTCAGAATAGGAAACTGGATCCTAGCTGCAGGTTTCTTTTTATAGAGCAAACTTTATTGCCAACTTCCTTTGGAGCACGAGTTTATCCCTCCTGGTCCGTAGGCACTACACCACTCACGAGACACGAGTGCAAGGGAACGTGAGCTCAGTTCCCCAAACATGACCCAGCCGCCCTCCAGAAAGCAAACAAGAGGCCCAGATCTTGTCTTTGTTCCCCATGTCAGGGAATACAGAATGCACCGAAGGGTTTAAAACCAGCTGGCTCATCTTTGGCCTCCTCCTTCTCCCCCTCCAAACTTGGCCAACATGAAAGGACAGCGACATGGGCCAAGAAATGCTTGCCAGGATTAGAGGCTAAATTGGAGATCTCTTGTGTAATGCAGTAACAGGCAGGGGATGGGAAATCACGCTCTGGGAGAGACCTTGATCACCAGGATTTTCACTGAATTTCTCCCACAGGACAGAGTCTGTCCTGGGGGATCAGACAAGACCCTTCCCAGCTGGTTTGGGGCACTGCAGCTGATAAGTTTGCACATCACAGCCCATGGTCTAAGGTGTGTTTTAGCTCTGGTGTTGATTACAACTTAGAAAGGGAAAGGTTTGACATAATTGTGATCCCTTTGTATTATTCTATAATTGAAAAGGAGGATTTTATCCCTTCATTTCCACTGAATGGCAAAGATCAATACTGCATTTAAAATACATAAATCATCTAAGCAAGGCAAAATCTCTCAGAGCCTTTTTTGATGTTGAGAGAGCACCTCCTCTTTTAAAACCATCCATGTATTTAAATCAATATTGATCATTTAATCCCATTGTATCTTACATGAATTTTTGGACTGAATTAATGCCAGAACACATGATATTAATTAATCTTGCAATTTCTTCTTACTGAGGCAATTCCTCAAGTCTGTGAAGAAGCCAGAGTTAGCAGGCAGGTTCCAGCTCTTGGCACCCAGTTTGGGTTTGATTGAAATGGAGGTATTAAGTGACTTGCCCAAGGTTATGAAAAAAATTATAGAGGAGCAACCCAACACAGAAACCACAGAACCAAGTGAGGCACTTAAACTGAAAAACCTCGTCTCATTCAAGAAGTTTAAAAATAACATCTCTATAAAGATCAAAATTTCAGACAAAGGTGTATGTGATACCACATTTAACATCTGCTGTCCTATAAAGGAAATTCATGTTAAGCATTCAGACAGAAATTTAAGTAGCAAGACAGGAATAAGATGCAAAGAAAGTCTTCGTATTCTTCCCCCAGCACAGGAATTCTATGGGTTTATGTTATAATATGTTTTCCAGACGAAAGACCTTGGTTTTAGAAAACTGGAAGGAACTGCACCAGAACCATTTGCAGCACCAGTTCCCTTCATGGATTCAGCCCCTTCTGTTTGCAGTGTAGGAAGGTTTTAAGTGCTGGGGATTTGTTTCACGACCTCCCCTGGACTGATTTCAGTCCTTGCACAAGGAAAAATAACATTTCAGATCTACTAAAATAACATTTTCTAAAACAACTAATGTGTCCAGGCCCCATTCATTTTTAGCAGGATGGTTCAGGTCTCATTTTAACAAAAGCTATTTTTCAGATTTTCCCCCTGTATCTTCAATGATTTGCCAAATCTGGCACAAAAACCTGGACTAGGTTACTTTCTCCCTCCTCTTTTTCACAAATACAGTGATTTAGGGAGAAGAAGGAAATTGATTCCAACATGGTTGAATATATATTTCTGCTGGAAATTTCTACCAAAATAAATTTCCACCAATGGCTGTGATTTTTTGGTTTTTCACACTTTCCTAGGCATAGATGTTCATATATAAATTTATTTGTATGACTTCATAGCCAAAAAAACAGCAGAATAATTCAAATCACATCTAGGTGAAATTTGGGGGGTTATTTCAATTAATATTCACTGTTGCTATTTCATTAGATTTATTCATTCTAATTAGCAGTGATTTAAAGAGAAAATCCTGCTTTCATTGCTTCAAGGCACACAGAACCAGCAATGGGGGCTGGCTTTAACACATCCTCGCTCCACAGGGGAAGGGACCTTTCCCAGTACAAATACCAAAAGGATTCATATCCACTTCATCCCGAGGGTCTGCTCCCTGTAGGATTTTTCCATGTTATCTTAGGCATGTGACAGATTGAATGGGTTGGAGGGACAGCAGTCGGATGGAAGGAATGGAAGGACACAAAGAACTTTAAGGCAACACCGTGGGGAAATTAATTCTTCCTGCACACAACACAGACTGCCAGGATTTGGGTTTGATGGCAAATTTTCACTCGTAGGTTTGCAGAGCTGTCACCTCGATTCAGAGAAGGGAAACCACTCACAGAGTTGTGCAAACCCTTGCCAGTACCTTGGCTCCTCCACCAGACCGTGCTCAGTTATTCCAAGAAAATCTCCTGATTGCAGAAGAACCACCTTAAAATGGCTCCTCCCAGTGTGAGTTCAGGGTTTCTCCTGATTTGGTTCTGGACACGGGAGGTACTTCAGGGGAATGTTCTCCCATTGGCCTGTTCCATGGAGCTCCCATGGAGGTCAGGGAAGTTTCCTGCATGAGCTGAATGCAGGAAGGCTCTGGGAATATGCTCTGCAGCGACAGCATCTGCATTGCAGATTGGAGAGGGGAGTTTTGCCCTAAGTGCCAAAACTCATCCTTTAGAGCAAAATTATTTTTGTTTTATACAAGTGCAGAAAATTATCATTTGTGTATTGCAGAACTGAGGAGTTTAAAAGTGAAAAAATCCCAGCAAGCACCCTGCCATTTTGCAAGGTAATTAAAAAATATTTTTCTAAATTATATTTTAAAATATTTTTGTTCCCACACATGTTTATAAGACTGGCAGTGGTGACACGGATCATATATATTTATTTTCTTGCTAATTTTCAAAACAACTTGAGAAATTTGAGCTAATATGCAGAGATAACTCTTCACTATTGATGTGGTAAAAGCCAGCACCATTCAGGAACAAATTGTAATCAACAAAGTTAGCAGAGATTTTATTCCGATAGGAACAGTGTGCAGTCATGTCAGTACAACATTTCCTGTCAGTTTAGAACAAGAAGAGAATGCAATGTAAAACTTAAATGCTGAAATTATAGCAAGAATTAAAATGTGGGTAAACACATTTTCCCTCACCCAAATTTTGGGATAAATTTCAGATTTAACACATTTGCTCAAGACTACCATAAGGACCATGGAACATTATATTCCACCTTTATATCAACAACAAGTGTTTGAAAAATAAAATCCTTCCTTTTTCTTTATTCCTGCTCCAGATAGTTCTTTGTCCTTCTCTCCCCCACCACCCCCTTAATGATAAATCCAATATGCAATTTTCTGCCATTTCAAAGCCCAGAATAAGTATAGGTTTCACAAACACTGAGAAGGAGTAGGTGCATTTACTGATACAGCTGATGATCTGAAAAATAGCTACATCTTCTTCCCCGGCAAGTGTGGTGACGCCTTGGGTTGTGTTTCAGCTGGAAATGGGTTTCCTCAGTACAAATGGCTTTTGTCACAGTGGCTCAGAGTGAGGAGTGTGGTGATGGAGCACTAAAAGGGACAGTTTTGGCACTGTCAATTACCACAGGACGCAAAAAGAATTTGCTTTGATGCAGAAACTACTTCGAAAATTCAGTAGAGTGAGTCCAGGCAAGAGGGTTAAGCCTCAAGTCCACTATCAAACAATCTGCGTGGAGAGTGGTAGAGGACAGCCTGGACAACACTTGGAGGAGTCCTGCTCCTCTTTACTCATTGGTATAAAGGTATAGATTTCTTTAAAATGCATAAGTGATAAAGCATATTCATAATTTATTTGTAAAACTGTGTGTGAGCAGCCCCCTCTGAACATCGACACCCTGCGTGAAGTCTGCGGTCAATCCCACACGGCC